>PQWD01001657.1:0-21439 GCA_019425675.1 Leucinodes orbonalis
ACTTTAACATATACACATATAAAAGTTTATTAAGGCATATGGACAATATCTCACTCAAACATGTAAATATTGCTCATTGATTTCCACTCAACCCTCAACCCAAAATGTATCTCGGCCTCTGGGGGCCCAGTGCAGATACTGGGCCTCCAGAGGCCGAGATACATTTTTCATACATAAAACAGTTACCTCGTCCACTTTGTCATGTGAATATAAATATTTTCAATATTATTATTATGTTTTTAAAATCCTTCGATTCAGGGGCCAATGAATGGCTCGTGTATCATTATTCCAAAAGTTTTGATAACAAAAACAGTAGAACCTTAACATCTGATAATCATGATAACAAATATTTCGGCGACATACCGTAAATCATATAAAACATTTTACATTTACATACACACAATACAATGAGAAACATGGGCGGCGACTTATTCAATTAAAAAGACTTAAAGTGAAATTATAATTACATTGTCATCAAACCCTACCGGTCATTAAACCCTTAAATGCTATTATAACATTCCATAAAGGAAATTACACGCGCTGAATACGAAAACTTTGAGAAGCAACGACTCTCACACGAATCGTGTTTTCACTAATTTCCATAGATCTAATTACTTAAACTATTCGGTTGGAGGCTAATAGACTATTGTTAAGGCGTGTTATCTCCGTGATGGGCGGGATAACGGAAAGAGAAGCTTGCTCACGGTATTTAGTGTTCGTGTAAAATAGTTTAGGAATATTTTCGAATTCATGTTAATAAAGCTACGCTACACTCACGGCGTACGAAGAGATTTAAACTGGGTACTAGTTCCTTGCATTTCCTATTGTCTATATTTATTCTTATTTTTGTGATGGACAGTGTTATTCGTCAATCGACGACCTGTGTGGTGTAATTGGTTGAGACGTCGTCGGCTCTTATACCAAGGGTTCCGGGTACGATCCCCGGGCAGTACAAACAATAAAATTGTGTGCAAGAACATGTCTGTTTGTATTGGTCTGGGTGTAATAAAAAAAAATATATCATTATGATAATCAGTTATTTAGTACCCATAATACAAACTTCATACTTAATGTGGGGCTAAAAGGCGTAGTGCAAATGTCAGTTGATATTTATTTATTATTATTATAAGGTATACAGCAATGATCATTTGTTAGATGTGTGACCTATATTTAAATATTATTTTGATTCTCACCGTGTTTCAAAAGACACGTTCTGTTGGTCCTGAATACTTACTAAGAGTGTAGTCGTTTTTACCCACTTGCCGGCCTTATATTCCCACTGTCGAGCTATCTGGAAAGACAGTGTTCTGCAGTTGAACAGTATAAGCTGATTTATATGACGGCATGCCAGCATTCTTCGCTGATCTCCGCAGATGCTTAAAAATAAAGTAAACCGAGCTATGCGCATTGCGAATACTAGCAAATACTCAAACTAGCATTTGAACCGAAAATAACATATTGACGAAAATGGAACAAAATATTGTGATTAAAAGTATTGCCATTCATAGACAACCTGCGACACAAAACATTGCCAGCAAACATTAATTAATATTATACCCTTTCCTCAACCGGTCTTCACGCCAGAACATTAACGACACTGATACTCACAAAGTGCGTAACTGTAATTTACCAATGATACGCCGATAGGCGTGTAAGCTCCTCATAATTTTGATAAATGAGCTGGAAACATCAGTCAATAGTTTTTCATGTATGTAAAGTATTATTATCTCTACACTACCTTTATATCTAAGCAATAAGGTTATAAATTGCTTGGCACTGGTCGTTGTACAATGCACTTGTCAAAATGATCTCGCGTGCTGGGATTAAGCGTGCTTAAAATTGATTATCAGAGGTAATCTTTTCTTTAATTTTCACTTTGTACGTTCGTGTTGTATTTTGTAACTGTTTAGCAGCGTATGTAACTGATAATTATCATGACTTCATTGTATTTGGGATTACATATGGAATTCATTGGCTTCTTATTTGGTATAGTACCGTTGTTACGGAGTTTGGATAAAGTAAATAGATTTACTATTCCGAACACTTTCAAGTGGTGAAAGATTAGAATGTAATTTGTTTCCACCCCTGTTCTTCTTGAGGGTGCCGTAAGCGACGACTTAGATATAAACCATTTTAAAGAAAGGTAGCGCCGTTCTATCAGCGTCTTTTTCTTTTATATTTTGGTCTGCTTATATAAGCTTACATGTACTTATTTGTATCTTTGTGTTACTTTTTAAGTTGTCAACCTATCTACGAATATAATAAATAAAACAAAATTTATGGTTTTATTGCAGTAGAGATATTAATTGTGTGCATGAACATGTCTGTTTGTGTTGGAATGGGTGACCAGCGTACTTTTCTACTTCTTTCAACCTATCGCAGTCCACTGCTGGATAAACTCCTAGGTCACCATCATTCTGCACTAGGTTTACCTGTTCACCGAGTTTTTCATCCAGCCTCCATCAACGACCTATTGCAAATCGATGGATTGATCAGCGTACGGCTCGGGAAAATTTTTGGCGCCAGTTATACAATTTTGGTACACCAAATGACACAAAAGTCTTAGATGTTTGACCTTATATTCTAATGTTATAGTAGTTCTTTAAAGTTCTTAGTCTTTAAAGACTTTGTGTAGGGGCTAAAACTATAGAAAAGACAATTACCTAAAAGATGCCGGCCGTTATTGAACTCATACCCACCTACATACATTTTTATATGACAAAACTCTGTAACCAATGATATTCTATTTCATTATATTCATTCCAATGATATTTTATTTTTGATATTAAAAGTTTTAAAGAGTGACTATCGAGTTTCTTGCCGGCTCTTCTCGAAGATCCTACTTCTTACGAACCGATGGTAGATTCGATAATTCAAAAGTATCTTTTACAGATTTATTTGAATAAAGATATTTTGAGTTCGAGTTTGACTTCTAAACGTTAATATAAAATGGTATTATTAATATGGAAAAGCGTTTTAAGAAGCTTTTGCTGTACAAAGACGGCTTTGTTGTCACCTTATTTATATATTTAAACCTATTATTTATATTCATGAACAAAAATAAACGTGCCCCTTAGTTCATCCCACATCATAATGTCTCTCTTATCTCTAACTTTCATAATAGATTAATCGCATCCGCTGCGATTCAATCTACATCTATTGGCATCGATTTAACACGTAGACGGTAATCGATTACCATTCGATTAAACAGCTATCGTGGTTCTAATGATACAGATACTCGCTGATGAATAATTTTACCGGGGTGTTCGTTTGATATAAGTCAAAACAACAAATTCTATATTTCAGATTCTAAATGTGATATTCCGCTTCTTTTATATAAATAGCAGTAAAGGTTTTATAATGTGTCTTTTACGAATGTGTCTTTCCAGCTGAAAATTGTTTTTGTTTAAAAGGTAGCAATCAAGGTCGACTTTGAAGTTCACGTAACCAAATAAATGATTTAATGATGTTAGAGTATCCAATAAGATGTAACTCTGTCTATTTCGTCCTTCAGAATAATTTATACCTACCGAACGAAGGGCGAGCGTGGTAGCTCAGTGGTGTGGACTGTCGCCTTCCTACCGGGAGGGCTGGGGTTCCAGTCCCGACACGTACCAATGTATTTTCGAATTTTCGAAAATATATGTACGTTATCCGACGCTCTTACGGTGAAGGAAAACATCGTGAGGAAAAGAGATTCGAAGGTTGTGTGTGGAAGTCGTCCAATCCGCACTGGGCACGCGTGGATAACTAAGGCTTACACTCACCCTATACGGGTAGGCTCGTGCCCCTCGGTGGGGACGTTTAATGAGCTGATGATGATGAACGAAGGGCGTTATTTTATACGGTCGTACAGATACGTACACGGTCTTGCTGAGGTAGTAATATTAAAGTATCTAAGTAGGTCTAATGATAGTGATCAAATATTTCAAAAGTATTATTATTATTATTTATGTTGAATACATCCGTTGTACCCATATACATCTTACAAGAATGTTTATTTGTCCATGCGATCCCTAAACATAGTTCACGCTGAACCCCAAGGGACCAAGTTTGATTATTAATACTAACGTCAATTATCTAGTTCACTATTATTTCATCTTTTTGAATTCAGAAAAATAACGCTTTACAAAAGTCTGTCTAATTTCTTTGCATTAACTATACTAACATCGAGACAATGCGTCCGATCAAAACAACAAAGAGAACGAAATTCAAAAAAACGAAAGTATTCGAATTAACTTTTTTTGCTAGAATTCCTTACCTTACACGTCACTCTACTTTCTATTTCTATTAAAATACAAGACACTATTAGTGTTACAAATTGAGAGAATGATTCGCCCGTTCAAGTGATTGATACATGATTCACCGGCCGAATTTACGGTCGTTTACTCGGCACCTTTAAGCGAATAATCGATATTAATTGAATGATTCTCTCCGTGATCGATTGATATGGTCGAAAATAGAATTATTTTGCACAAAGTCTAGTTTGGCAACTAACATTGAGTACTTATATTATGGATACTAGAGGGCTATTATATTAACTTATTTATATTTTACCCAATATGTACAAAAAAATATTTTTAACCCAGCATTTAACAGCTGAATATAAGTGTCCCCCAGCGCTTTTCAGTCCTCCGCTTTCCTCAACCAGCCTTCTCTGCCTTAGCCTTTTGGTAACTTTTGTCCAGCAGAAGTTACCATTGGTTGATAAAATTGAACTCAGTTC
Source organism: Leucinodes orbonalis (assembly GCA_019425675.1). NCBI lineage: Eukaryota > Metazoa > Arthropoda > Insecta > Lepidoptera > Crambidae > Leucinodes > Leucinodes orbonalis. Next base: position 4,727 of record PQWD01001657.1, read on the forward strand.
TAAGATGTAAGCAGGAATCTGTTACTCTAATAACTTCAAACGTCTCCCTCTAATATACGAGTAAGTTATTAAATATTCTCGATGTCAATAATATAAATTGTATATTCAATTGAATTCACTTTCTTATGTAATGTCGGAGAATATCAACTTACTGAGCGATTTAATATTTCGCAGTAATAACTATGATACCAATAGCCTTTTTATAGTAGAGTTTTAAATATCATGAGAGCTTTTTACCAATAAATAAATGTTGCATTCGAACCGATCCGAATATGGTAAGTTAATATACAACAAATATATACAACATGAATGTTCATTGCGATTCAGGCGTTCAATGAATACGCCATTACACACGCTTGTGTACTATTCAGTTTAAAACTAGTTTTATTCAATGTTAAATAGGTTTGTATGCACTACATGATTAATGTGTTAGCTGGAACCTTCCATTAGCTTATGAATCTTATGATACAATGTGACTCTAATACATTTTAATGTAATTTGTAGGTTAATCGCCGTTAGTGTTTCTGCGTATAATAATTTTACATTGAAATAGTTTTGTACGTATAATTATTTGTGTCCTAATAAATGAGCGAATGCCGTCTATAACACTGTGTGCGTTACTTCTTCACATCTAAACGACTGAATCGATTTTGATGAAACTTTCGAACAATATATCTTAAATATCAGAATACCATACCGATTGTATATTATTCCCGTATTTGCACGAAAACGGTAAATTTCTGGTGAAACAGCGGCGCACTGCGAGTTATTTGAAAGCGGAATTTGTTTTAAAATCATATGTTGTAGACACAGGTACAAATCGTCGCAACACATAACTTTTCTACACAGAAGAGAAGCGATTTAAAGTTCGTCCTTTTAACGTTTTTGCCACTGTAAACCGTTTACTGTAAACTAAATATTTTATTTGAACAATAAATGTAGAAGCAATTACTGTGCACTAAATCTCTTTACATACGATCTTACTAACACGATTGCATTGGGAGCGCCCTTATAGAAGAAAACGAAATATATAAGCTTACCTTATGGATTACCTTAGGTTAGCACGTCTTAAAATAATATTGCTGATAATTTCAACATAGTTATACTTCTAATAATAAAAGTGTTAGACTTTACGAGTATTTTTCATAAGTATTACAACTGAGCTTTAAAATTATTAACTTATTACATACCATGTTACATCGTAACTTATTTAAATTCCACTTAGCGAGAACTGTAAAGCTATGTAGAAATACACTGTCGGCCCAAAATCGCTTGTAAATCAGGTAGCATTACAAAATCCAAATCAATGTTGTTTGTTTATTTATCTAAAACATTTTTAACAAAACAAGATGTATTTAATTTAAAAATAAATAATATCTAAGTCGAAAGCGAAATTAAAATACACTGCTACTTAGTAAACACACCCCGATTCATTTTATCTTTTGAAAGAACCTAACAGCAGTATTAAGTCATTATTTCAAAAGCTCGCATGACACAAAATGAAAGGATTATGCAAATTGAAATGTTAACAGGGAATTGTTTCACACCTATCCAACGCTGTAATAAACATAAAAGGGCATTCTGTATGTCTTAACAAAGGTCTAAGGTTGTGTTCTTATTTTGATCACTATTCGTTTACTCGGAAACATCCTTTGGAAATGTGTTTAAGAATGACTAGACAATGGGTGACAGGGACGCACTGGAGCTTTTTATAATCTGACTAGTTTTACTCTGTGTGTATGTTTTTTTTAAAAAAGAAGAATTATTGGCAGTCTGCAAAATACACACTATGTAAATCATTGCTTTTTTTATACAAATTCTCTTTAATATACTGGACCCTTAGTCATGACAACTGTTGAATGTTGGCAGTCATCACCTGGGTTGTGTTCAGCACGCATTTACTAAGTACATTCATTTATGAATGGAAACATATTTGTTTAAATAATATAGCAGATATTTTATATGTAAAAATAAACATTTATGTATGAGTATGTATATGCTACGTGTTTATGGGACCTTTTATTTGAAACGTTTGACAAAAAACCATATTGTTATAAGATTATAGTGAAGTAGTTTAATTTATTTACAATTTCGGCGACTGCAAAGTTATAGGCAAACTATGGTGACAAAATGCTTTAAATATATCTTCCACATTGCGCCAGATATCCGGTTCTCCGCTTTCTCATCCAGCTACCAGCGGTCTTAAAGTTATAAAATAAAAAGCGTCAGTATAGGCCTTAATGGTCCACGCGGGCCCAGTGCGGATTTGCTGACTTCATGCATAATCTTTGAATTCCATTTTAGGCGTGGTTTCCTCAGGACGTTTTCCTACACCATAAGAACGGATAAAACATAGGTAATTATAATTTCCAAAAAAACGAAGGTACGTGGTGTGTGGCGGGATTTGAACCTGCACCTTCCAGATCGGAAGGCAACAGTTCACACTTATGAGCTAATGACGATAAAATAATCATTAACGATCAATATTTTATTTGCCATAAAACATGTATTTCCTGTAATCTTGTAGGATAACAAAAGAAAGGACATACTCATTTTGTAAGACTAGTCAGCGTGTATGTTTCTAGCATAAAAGTTACAAGTCTATGTGTCATCTATTAAATGCATTTACTGTTATCCAGCCCTGGATGGCGTCGCGTGCGCACTTGATAGGGACAAGCCGTGCGTCCCACTTGCAAACTGTCTATGCTCAGAACTTACCTAAGCACCATAGATATACATAGAAACTAACGTTCATATTAAAACCTACGTTAACGTTTTCATCGGAACGATTTTATGTTAGGAATTTTATTAATACTAAATCCCTGAAGCACTTACCATTTTATAGGTACATACCTCGCAGGGCTGATCACGTCTGTCGATGGGCATGGGAGCAGATTAGTTTTAGAATGGAGACCGTCTTAGCAAGCGTAACGTAGGATGCCCTCTAGCGTTGGACTGACAACTTACGAAAGGTCGCTGGAGGCTGGATAAGAAAAGCGGAGAATAAAATACTTTCACTAATTCGGTTATGGATACATATGGATATCCCCACCCATTATGGACACATCAGCGAGTATCAATTAATGTATCTCATGTATTTCGAGGATGCAGAGCAAGTCGTAATTAGATAATAGCAAGGCTTGATGATCAAGGCACGTTAAAAAGTTATCGAATGGATGATCGAAAAATTTTATTTCGGGTTCCACAATGCTTATTTGCCCTGTCCTATTTTAGTCTTAAGACAATAGTTGTTAACACCCACCAATACGAATGGGGCCCAGGTTATGGTCCAAGCTCCCCAAAGCCATGATATGAAGTTAGACTTCTGCCCTGCAGTAGGACATTATTGCGCTGATTAATTTATTTATACATGTAAATGAAATTCATGTTACGGACATATTAAAATAACCTTCTTTTTTCATGCATATACGCCAAAATGACAATTTTTAATTTTTTTGTCTGCATGTTTGTTCCAAGTAATCTATGAAATGGCTGCACAGATTTGGATGAATCATTTTTTTGGCAAGTAGCTGATGTAATAAGGAAGATCTTAGGCTACTTTTATTTTCAATAAACCTTTTTATTTAGAAAAATACAGAATTGTTGTTCCACGCGGTGATTTTAGGTTATGTTTTACTGCGGGATAATATCTTATACCACGAGGCATAGCTAGTAGTAAATAAAATAACTGAGTCGTCAGGTAGGAGCTAAGTTTCTAGCAATAAGTTGCGATATCTAGCTCTAAAAGTGCATCTGTGCTACGCGAATTATTTATAGCCTATTGCCAACACTCTATTAGATCAATACCGTGCTGCGGAACGTACCGACTTTACCATAAATTAACATAGACTGCATCATCCAAAGAATAAACAGAATTACTTTTATTAAACCAATAACACATTGGACTTTAACAATGTTTCGACTAATATAAGGAAGAATACAAAATTATTTTTATTTATTTTATATTTTTTATGAATCATTATATTTTTAACATTAAGAGTAATATATTTATTGTTATTTATTAGTAACGGATATGTTATTTATTTAATGGGTAGGCAAACGAGCAGATGTTAACAAGTGATAGAGCCACCCATAGAAACTCGATACTCTGCACAAGGTACAAGTGTGCTGCTCACAGATATCTGAGTACGTGCTGATCCTTGAAAAGGATGTGGAATGAGAGTTTTGGCCTGCTGTTATCTATAACTTACAGGGAATTTAACTTGGACTTAGACTCGATACTGAGTCATCTAGGTAGGTAGGTACCATCGCAGTGCCAGATGTCGACCCGTGAAGTAGAAGTGTTTTTCACTTTTGTGTTTTGGTATGAGGGCACTGTAGCTAACACCTGCTGTCTCGGGTGTCGGGCGCAGTGCGGCCTTGATGGAGAATAATAACTGCTTATAAATTGTTGGTTTCAATAAATGCTGCTCTGTCATGGTCAGGAGTATCACTCTCAATCAGATGAGCGTCCTGACTATTCCAATGACGTTAGGAAAGGTTTGAGTCGCTTCCTATTACTTACAACCTGGAAGAGAATACGAATTACATGCGTATGCCCCGAACAATAACTACCTGATATGGAGAGATGTTTATGACGGTCTCAACGACTCTAAATTTACAGTTTTGTATTGAGATATCAATATTTAACTGTTCAGTGGAAAGCTGTCGTAACAGTTAGAAATTATTATTGAAAGCAATAAATAAATACGGTACTGAAATACTTCACTACTTGAGTATTGTCAGGGATATCGGAGTTGTTGTAAAAATAATACATAAATTATCTTGTATTTAAAGATATGACGTATTTACTTATAAATAGGTATAATTTTTGTGCATGTTTGTATTGGTCTGGGTATTTTTATACATATAATGGATCATTATCAGCTCACTTTATAATACGTCCCCACTTAGCGGCCTATCCGTATAGGGTGTATATGAAAATTAAAAGTGTTTATTCAGTTTAGGTCCTTATAGAACACTTATGAATGTCAAATGAAGCTACCACTGGTTCGGGAGTTAGTTTTCCACTGAGAAGAAACCAGCAAGAAACTCAGTAGTTACTCTTTTCAAAAAAAATGTGTTGTATAAGCCTTAGTCGTCCACGCGGGCCCAGTGCGGGTTAGCAAACTTCACGCACAACCTTTTGAATTTATTCGTAGGCGTGCGCAGGTGACCTCACGATGTTTTTCTTCACCTCATGAGCGCCGGATAAACGTACACAAGATTTTCAAAATTTCGAAAACACATTGGTACGTGGCGGGACCCTCCTGGATGGATTCGCGTTTAATAATATGGAAGAACTAGAAAAAAAAATCAGTATCCGTTGTTTAGTAACCACAATCTTCTTCAGTCTTGATTGCGCTGTGTAAATGGAGGTGAATATATTTTTTATTCTTTCTATAAATATAAATAATAATAATTTAAATATATATAATATAAATATAAATAATGAAATAAGCAGTGTCTTTGTACAATTTTTTCCATGTACCTGTTTTTAATTGTATTACTGTGTGCATAAATGATTAAATAAATAAATAAAATAACTATCAATGGAAGTTTCAGGAGTCAGAAGTTTATAAACAATTGTGCTTTTGAGTCTGATGTTGCAAACTCTCTTATAGCCTACATAAAACCACAACAGTAAACAGCAAAAATATGTCAGAAAGGACACTTATTGCTTTTTTCTCTCTTACTATTACAGTCCATTACTAGACATATGCGCCAGTTCCTCCGCTTTTTCTCAAAAGCCAACCAACGACCTTTACAGCCTTTACTTAGCCTCTACCCTCAAAACATGGGATTTTGATGAAACGGAAGCTATTTGTAAGTAACAAGGAAATATTCATGATTAATGCTAACACTACTTTTTAACATTCAATCAATCACTCACATAGTCTTACATCTTAGTAATTAGATAATATAACTAATTAAGTTAAATATGCATGTATTTGTATTTCATACGGTAAATAATGTACATATAATAATGTTATGGAAGAGCGGAATCTCCTAACCCAAGTACTTATGGACTTAAAAGGAGCTCCCGATCACAAACCAGTTTTTGTAAAAACTCTTTACCGAATGAAGATTTATTATTATTACTTTGTAAATGAAGTACAAGTAATGTTAAACATTCAGCGCTTACTAGCACCCATCATCAAATAACCACGGCCGTGAAACATAAAGGCCCCTTAACATAATGGAGTTTTTTTCTACCACTTTCTTCCACTTAAAAAGTGTACAATTTATTATGTAGCAATAAAAAGTGGTCGAAAAACTTAACTCGATTGTCACGGCTGTCTACCGCGAGAGGTCGCTCGCGTCAAGCAAGCCTATGTTACTATTGTATGAGTTTTGTTCGTATTGTTGAATTTGCGAGACTGGTTTCGCTTTCACTGCAATGTGTTTTACTGATCCTCTGATCTCGTTTATTAATTTATGATGTTTTTAAGTAAACACGCACGCTGTTTTCATTATATGTAATTAATTTTATGATCCTTACATTTACAATGAGTTTAAATATCTTACAGAGCCGTCATGCTCCCAAAATTACTCATTTTCTTCACGATTTAGTTTTGACTGTTGTTTTTTGATATAATAAATTTGAAAAGGCTCATTATTTCCGCAAAAAGAAATTGTAGGTAAACAAATTATGCTTTCAGTTAGAGATTTTTAAATAAAATGTTTCATTTAATTTTAGGAAATTATAGCGAAAATATGAAATCGTAATCTAAGTTTTATATTTTTATAATACAAAGTATTGAACGAGACGAAAAATGTGAACGATTAGCTTTTACTTATTAGATTATTTATCGGTAGTTCTCTGTATTTTATCCTTTTGAGGGGTTCAGATATTTAGTTGTGATTTTTGTAATATGTTTAACTGATTTTTCCTGGTCAATTAGTCAAACATAATATAGTCACTATGTAATTTTTTTATATACACATATTTTACGGACCACACATTTTTTTATAAGCGGTCGTACGTAGCACGGGTGGAATCTCACAACACACAATACATAAATCTATTGTCTACACGCGTGCTTCGTTCGAGCGGTTTCTTTGATTTTTTGATTAATACTGAAAACTGCCCAAAGAGATATGAAGTGAATTCAAAAGTATAAATTTAAATATGTTGATTTAACTTTTTTATCAAACGTGGTTGATCGAAGTTAATCGGAATTGAATCATGATTAACTTACGCTCTTAGTTAAACACTGTTTGTGTTTCGTAACACTGGAATTGATCGACGTGATGTTGTCAGAGATTAAAGAGTGTTCTAAAGTGTTATTTTATCTGTGGTACTATCATTATACTTTACTTTTTATGCTCTTTAACTATGCCGGTATGAATTTGGTTGAACGTTCAATGAAGAAGAGCGCTGCTACGAGTATATAAAATAGGTTGTATTTCTGTATTGGTCTCGTGCTCGTGCTTCATATGAACCTATCGCAGTCCACTGCTAGATATGGCCTCCCTGTTTTTAAGCCAAATATTCCGGTCCTCCGCTTTTCTCATCCAGCCTCCACCAGCGACCTTTCGCAAGTCCTCGGTTCATCGGGCCGGAGGGCGTCCTACGCTACGCTTGCCAAGATGCGGTCTAACTACAGTCCTCTCCAGAACTCGTCTGCTCCAACGCCATCGTTCTGCAACATTCGTGACCAGTCCACTGCCACTTCACTTGCTGATCCGGCGAGCTATGTCGGTTTATTTAGTTCTCTTGCGGATAACATAATTTGTGATCGTGCTGAGTAATATATGTATGTTTTAACTAAATAATAGGTATGTTTATTCGTGTAGCTTCCACATTAGCCAGTTTATTTAATCGTGATCAGACACATTGTTAATATTTGTACATAGCTAGTGTTAGGCGGTAAAGAAACGACCAACGCTACCCATCCCTAATCAATTGAAAAGTGATGTCACGGCACTAATATCTCTCACTTGATATTAGCATTGTACGCGGGAAACAGTCATATTGAAACACTAACATTTAATATCAATAAATGTTATTTAAAATTAAATAATCATTTAATACTAGGGAATATGAATTTGTAGCATACAGTCTGTGATTTATTTACGAAGCTGTTTAATCAGTTGACAAAGATCTGACTGTCAGATCGGACTGACACAACTGTCTATAACCCGTATTATTTTCATTAGTAAAGCAACGATGTCGTAACACTAAATGGCTCATTAAAACACGGACGAGCTGAATCATCGCTGTCAATGTGGTGATGCCGTTTATCTTACACAGGTAATGAAATCATACATTGCATCTAATGCAAGTGGACACAAGTTTTGTAGGTCGTCGAACTTAGCGGACTTTTGAGATGTCATTTGTATTACGTCACCGATTGATCATCGATATAAACGTATGATACTATCCAGAAAACAAGAAAAGGCTGGGCACGGCTTCGTTTCAGGGTTGCCAACCCCGAAACAAAATTCCTCGTACATTGACAGCTAAAACTGTCGTACATTGACTATAGAACCTCGCACGTCTAAAAAAACGCTTTATTCATTTCATTAAAAATACTCAATAAAATAAACATAACATAACAAACAAAATATTACTTTGTGACAGAGACAACTAATGCAGCGAACAAAATGTTTTATTAATCGGGTTTTCCCAGTTGACATAGCTACTAAACTACAGTCTGCAGACAATGATCGCCTTAATGCGACCAATGGATTTCTTTTTGTAAAAGTCCATGTTTCGATAGATGTCAATTGTTTTAAATATGTAGGTAGCATGGTCATAGTATTACAAAATCTCGTACATAATTATTGTACGAGGTTGATAGTGTCCTCGTACCTCGTACGGAACACCACAAATCTCGTATTTGTACGAGGAACCTCGTACGTTTGGCAACCCTGCTTCGGTTATGGCTGACTGTGATGGCTTGGTCCGAAACCAATTGTGTTTATCGCTTTAACGAATTTACAAATAAACATGATGGTTTGCTCATCAAATTGTAATTTGCTGCTGAGTATAATGTGGTTTAATAGTTAAGTCGGCCACAAAACTATGCGAATTTTAGATTACTTCCCGTTAACATTTAAGGTAAATGTATGTAGGTACCTACCTGTATAAAATAAGGACAGTATGTTTATCCATTCTAAGGGTTTATATTATTTAGGTTTAAGATAAACACTCGCGTTCACTTAAGGGTTATTTTTTATATAATTATTTGGCAACCAAAATTATTGCATTTAACTATTAGTTTGGTTTGGACAGATATTATATTAGAACTTTGAAAGAAGTTCCGCTTTCATGCCATCATTAGTAATTTTAAACACTTGAGAGATAAAGTTTTATAACCTTAATACTTTAGCGTGAAATATTTTGGCAACATTTTCTTCGAAATTTAATTGTAAAATATTTATTTCTAACAGGTTGACGTTATAACTACCGTTTTTATTTGACTTTCAAGGCTAGTGTGTTTCAATTATACTAATGGCGTTACGGTTTTGCTTATGAAGATATTTTGCACATTAACACACATTTTTCACCAAATCAACAGCTGTTGCTCATAAGTAGGTGCAAAAAATTATAAGAACTAGTTATGAACTTAATAATAGCCTTATTTGCTTATCTTGTTAATAAAAAGCAGGAATTATGATTGATTTTATGTAAGCAAAAGTGGAGACATTCTTAAAAAAATTTTAATGTAATTTATTTAATTTGTGAAATCGTAAGGAAATGACTTTGAGCGTTGTTAACTTAAAATTTTAACATAATTACACGAAGGAAGCAATCTTGTTATTTATTACGCTTTCATTTGAGCCGCAATAATTACATAATGTGTTTGGACTTACTACTTACTCGGTAATTAACACTTTAAAGCTTCCGTCGATGTAACGAGGCGAAATAATAGTTTCGCTTAAGCCAATTATAAGTGTTCTTAGTATCTTTGACTCGTGCCTAAAATACTAAGTACATTCCTAACAGTCCAAATAAAATATTTTTTATGATATCATGAAAACTCTAGTGCAAACTAGTGTTGGCCGAAAAAATTTCAAACCTATTCAAAAATGTATAAAAAAGAAGAAAATAAACCAGTAGGAACAGTTGCAGTTCGGAACGTTAGAGCGTAATTCGATCATTTCAATTAAACATGTAAAAAAAATACTAAGGTTCAAATAGTCCTAACAATTAGGTATACAAAGTAACACGTGTTCATTGTATTTTTAAATTTAAAAACACGTAATAAATAGCTACCCAATCATTCGCTTAATACAGATAACATTATTATCCCGTCTAGTTAAAGAACCGAGTAACGAGATTGATCTAAAAACCATCATTGAGCGAAAGCTTTTACACAATGTTGTTAAATGTTCTAGCTAAAGTTTTTCACATAATTGACCGGTTCCCGTCGATGTTTGACATAAACTGATTGCATTTCTTCCCCACACTTACCACTAGTGCTAACCGTATAAGGTGCAAGCGAGAATACGTTTCCGCATTTAATAAATTTACTCGAACACAAGGAATAACGGCCGTGATAGTTATTTTATTTGATTAGTGGATTTACTGGTGAAACTAATATCATATCTTTGGAAGCCATTGGTTGCCTTTAAGACGTGGAGATCGCCAATAATATAATGACCGTGGATCCGGTAACGCAGTGAAACTGGTTTACTAGTGAAAATGAATTATTAGGTACCTTTAATTTAACTTTTACTGTTAAACCTATTTTATGATTACTGGACGGTACGAGTCTGAATGGGTTTATGATCATTTCACGCACAGTATAGAGACACCATAAATCACCAAATTAAATCAATGTTACACCCTGCACCTTTTGACAAAGATTTAAAATGGAATACTTACACTTACCCTGGGTAAGAGGATGCTTTTGAGCAGGCTTTACTTAACCGTTCTTTCGATGAGTTGGGAATGGTTCAGTTTGAATAGTTTTTTTTACTATTTTACTCTTATTATATATATATATATTACTTTTACTATTTTCTTTACTATAAATTAACATCCATTTTGCAGGATACTAATAAAAATATTAAATATATGGTGCTACAACTTAAAGTCCTTAATCAAAAATAATTAATTTAACATATTTGAAAAATTTAAGCGAAAGGATTACTAGATGTATATCTGAATTACATTAGTTATACGCTGAATTTCAGTATAGTATAGTATAAGTGGTATCTTAACCTAATCTTTAAAACGACAATATTAACATATTTTTGCAATAAAGTTTCTTAAAATGGTTAAGTGTAACTTTTATAGAATATGGCTAATGATCTGTAAAAAACAATTAGGACTAAAGAATAAGCATCAAGATAGCCATGTTATAAAAATATGCAGATATATAATTTTAATATAAAAAACGGCAATAATTTTTGTTTTCACTTTTTACAATGCCCGATGGACCGACGACTGCGAAAGGTCGCTGGTGGAAGCTGGATGAGAAAAGCGAGGACGGATGTCTGGCGCAAAATGGGGGAAGGTCCAGCAGTGGACTGCAATAGGTTGAAGAGAGAGAGAGACTTTTTACAAATAAAATTTAAGAACAGTTATAAAGAACTTAATAAAGTAATTTAATAATTAAAACAGTTGCACCATATTTAAATTTAATAAGTTTTTAGTCAAGATAATGTAATTTAGATCTACAGCTCCATTTTGACAGTCGTAGGGGAAGCGAGAACGCACAAACAAACCATGAAAAGATACACACACTGATACTGTCAAGACCTCGCAAATAAATAAACTGTACTAGCGGGTCCATTGATACAAAAAATGTTGATGTTATCTGGTTAAAGCGATGCAAGAGTAAATACTTAATAAATCACTTAATGACTAGGCTGTACAGCTCTATTGTGATTTAAACTTAAATAATGCAGAGGAATGATATGTTCGGAATGCAATTGAGGTAGATTCTATACTGAGACGTCTAGGTCGGTACCACCACAGTGCCAGATATTCACCCGTGATATAAGAGTACCCTTTTTAGAAAGTGTTGTTTGATACTAACTTTAAACATATGAAAGGGCAACTCTACAATATTTTGCGGTACCTTATTGAAAAACTTATACATCTTCCTATAAAGATTACTATTTTATGCAGTCTCAAGTCCGGAACAGCAAGTTTGCTTTTATTCCTAGTATTAAAAATTGTGAATAACAATGTGTGTATTACGAACATAATTAAATTTTCATAAATATATTGCGATGCTACAGTCATTATATTATTTCTTTAAAAGTTCCTTAAAGGATCACGGGTCTAAGGTTGTAGATAAAACGAATAGCTCTTTTTTGTAGCACAATATTGTATTAATGTCGGCAGCCGAGCCCCAACAGTAGACCATACGACATGACATTATGAAAATAACTAAAGTAAACCAATCTGCCGTTTCTATATCTGTCAAGAGCCTTATCTTTCTAACAGCATAAGCTGCCGAGCTTAGTCTACCAGCCAGGATTAATGTGATAAAATCATCGTAATGCCATTTGTTGGTTAAAGAAGTTTCGGCGAGTTGTCTCTACTTCTTAGTTCATTGTTTTCTTGTCATATCAGTTTCCTCTGAAACTTAATTTATACTTTTCTGTTCTAAGAGAAATACCGATTTATTCGTTTTTATTTTTAACTGGAGTCTGCATCTATATATATGTATTGAGATTGATGGTACGAATTTTTGCTAGTTCTTAAGTAAGCTGTAGAGCTAAGCACTCGTACATGGTAGTAATATTAATTATTTTGTTTTCAGATAATTGACAACACGCACAGTCAAGTCGTTAATACAGCCTGCGAATAAAGTGAGTTAAAATATAAATACAATTATTATCCGTATATTTTCAGTTTGAACTTATGGGTAAAAATGAACACAGTTTTTTCTCTTATACAAAAGAACACAGATATAATTAGAAATAACATAAATATAGTAATCAAGTATAAGTATAGTAAGAGCGTCGGTGGCTCAGTGTGTGGACTGTCGCTCCTACCGGAGGGCTGAGGTTCAAATCCCGACACGTACCAATGTATTTTCGAAATTTTCGAAAATATATGTACGTTATCCGACGCTCTTACGGTGAAGGAAACATCGTGAGGAACTTCATGCACGCTGCGAAGAGATTCGAAGGTTGTGTGAAGTCGTCAATCCCATGGGCCCGCTGACGACTAAGGCCTAATCACGCTACGGTAGGCGTGCCCCTCGGGGACGTTTAATAGCTGTGATGATAAATATAGTAATTGATATACCTTCTTGATAATATACAAAAGCACGAAATGTACCTAGCACTTATTATAATTTAAACTAAATTTATAATTAGGGCAGAAGTTGTTAATTTTCTATTTAATTGTTCGTATGCAAATCAAATTCAAATTTACCAAAAACATAATAGCCTTTAGTATAATGCAACTTGAATCATAAACACGCATGAACACTTTCCTAATGTAAGAAGGTTACATTCTTCTTCATACGTAAAGTATCCAGTACGAGTTGAAACTACATCTTCGGGTATAAGATCATGATTAAGCAATTATATACCTGGATTACGACAAGTTAATTGCAGATACTAGTGATATAGTAATACTGAAGATGAACAATCGTTACTTTCGATCAAATGTACATATACTTAGTTGCTAACCATTTCGTCACAAAAATGATATGTAACAGGTGTTTTTAGCTTGCCTATCTGCTCCCGTTTGTCAAGGTCAAACCATAGTTCATTTCACTGATATATCAAATAGAACAAGTACTACCAACAACTTTAGTATTGCATCTTATTATCGTATGCAGTGGAATTTGTGTTACGCCACCCTATCGTAAGTTGTTTCATGATAGATGCATCTCTGCATTATTTAACAATTTTGACTTATAAGCGTATGGAAATAATACAATTAGATCCAGGTTTGTTTTTAAGTACACAACGCGAGCGTTGATTAATATATTTGAACAAACAAAATACCTATTGACCAATGATCAATAAATAAAGATATAAATATCGTATTTGGCGTGTTAATAAATTTCTGTAGTCTGATTCTAAGTCAAATTAAATTTAAAAAGACAAATTATATTACAATAATTTTACAGTAGTTGGAAAGGATTGAGTGTTGCCAAATTCAGTAAAACTGCATCCTAAACCAGTCTAAGATTTTAATGCCATTCAGTACATTATTCGGAAAACTTGTGCGTAGGGAAAGCCAAGCCCAGGCTGGCTCGACTAGAGTGGTATACAGGTACATGAAAACCAGCGTGAAATATGCTTGTTCGAGTTATTTGGATGTCAGAGGCCTAAACTTCGTTGATATTTCCTATTTCTCTGACATTGAAGAATTCAGCAACGCACTCCTTGATCTTCTTTGGATTGTGTGTGTCCATGAGCGGTATCATTACCATCAGCTAAATCAACAGTTCGTTAGACATACAAACAAACTACACACGACTATATAATATAAAACATATCATTTATACCAAACCAATGATTTCGATTTTCTGAAAAGCCTTTTCCGTCCGACTGTCTGCTCTACCAAAATAACTCCGGACTCGCATATCTTACAACATCTGAGTGAAATATCCCGGAACGAGTTACAATGCGCTAAATGCTGCATTTGTTGATGGAGTTTTTTGTTCCAATCATAGTCTTGAATGGATTGAAATATTTATTATTATGGCTTTATATTTGCATCTATTGAAATTATCAAATAATATGAAGCTTAAATAAATTAACAGTGATTTTGTCGGCTGTCAGTTTGTTGCTATTAATGAATAAGCTTTCTTTCCTAAAAGGCCGGCAATGCATCTTGTAGCTCCTTTGGTGCTGCAAATGTCCATGGCGGCAGTATTCCCTTTCCATCTGGTGATCTGTCTGCTCGTTGCCCCCTATCCTATAAAAATAAAATATGCACTACTAAAGGATGTATATTTCTTCGTTCCTATCCTACTCTATTCAGAAATTTCCGAAATGTAAGATAAACAGACCAATATTCGAAATGAGATGCATATACTTAAATAGTAAAGGTCAGTTTGCAGCAACAGCATTCATAATTAAGGTAAGAACTACTAACTATTCACATGCAGTTAGTTCTTAGTCAATTAGTTCCAAAGTTATCTTTATGTTTAAATCTTAATAATATTGTTTAAGCAAATTAAAGCAAAATAATCCTTATTTTATCTTGCCCTTTCAGCAAGCCTAATTACCTTTAACGATTTGATATAAAAACTGTTTTATGGACCCAGCAAAAGGCTGGGGAGCTAAAGCATAGAATACCACTAAGATCATTCGTTATTCAGGTTCCAGACTTCTTTTTATCGCCGCTTGCCAAATAGGAGGCATACTAAGTAAATCTGTCCTGTTGGTATCGAGAGAAATTAATTCTAGCTAGCCTAGGACACTAAGCTACACGAGGATTTGTCTTGATATACTTGATACAGTGAGATAATAATATTTGTTTCAATATAGCCTATTTTTGAGGTTTTACTGGTTTGTTTATTTTTAATAATTAATATTAATTATTTAATATTAATACTTTATTATTTAGTACCATGGTAGCGTGTATAAGCAGTAATCAATTTATTGAATGACGAATTCGTCAGGTTAGAAAAATAAAAGGGCAATAAAACTTTTGCTTTTGCAAAAAAAAAATGCTTTTCAACTATTAGTTTTATTTGCTTTCACAAAAACATTCCTTAGTTGAAAATTGGTCTGCCTTATTTTTAGTTAGATAGACTTGATTAACAGCTAACGTGTAATGCCCATTAATGCGATAATTATTGCAATAAGTTTTGACACGTTCTCTTTTTCTCCTTACCCATCGCATTTTGCGTCGGATATCCCGCTCCTCCGCTTTTCTCATCCAGCCTCCACCGGAGCCCTCTCGCAAGTCGTCAGTCCATCGGGCCAAAGGCCTCCTACACTACGCTTGCCAAGACGCGGTCTCCACTCCACAACTCGTCTGACTGCCAAATCATTACTTTAAGTGTGGTTGTTACGCCACTGTCAACCCATTGTCGCGATAATCAAAGGCATTATCCGTTAGTATGAGTCCAGCATAAAGGAGAGTTACGCCGGGCCACTTACACTTACATTGGGCCGGCATGGTGTATTACGACTCAAGCTCTTTACAGACATGCTAGGAAGGCCTATGCCAACCTGCAGTAGGATGTGTAAAGAATGTACACAAAAAACAAACGCAAATGTCATCATCATCATCATCAACTCATTAAACGTCCCCACCGAGGGGCACGAGCCTACCCGTATAGGGTGATTAGGCCTTAGTCGTCCACGCGGGCCCAGTGCGGATTGGACGACTTCACACACAACCTTCGAATCTCTTCGCAGGCGTGCATGAAGGTTTCCTCACGATGTTTTCCTTCACCGTAAGAGCGTCGGATAACGTACATATATTTTCGAAAATTCGAAAATACATTGGTACGTGTCGGGATTTGAACCTCAGCCCTCCCGGTAGGAAGGCGACAGTCCACACCACGGAGCCACCGACGCTCTTCAAAACGCAAATGTATGATACACAAATTGTGTTTGGGATCCAACCCATAACCGGCGCTGATAGCTGTAACACAGTTAATACTAAAAGAGCTGCATCGTATGCCTGAGTTCACATAAAATACTGTTTTTCCTGTCAATGTATTCTCACGGTAAACCATTGTAAAAAGGAGTGTCAAATAAAAAAATACTCTAGGCGCGAAGCAGGATAATAAATGTGCTAAAGCTCTTTAAAATATACTAGTAGGA
>PQWD01001658.1:0-11000 GCA_019425675.1 Leucinodes orbonalis
TTAGAGAATGGTACTAAGCTATCATACAATAATTACGGACCTATATACGGAGACATTTGGGCACACATTTAAATTACGACGGAATTATAGATACTACTTGACACATCAAACGCCACAAGTAATTACGAATCAAACGTAACCCAACCTAAAGCGTCAACCTCACGCCTTAAAAAAAAACTGTCAAATTGACGTTGCCACTCGCGTTCGCGCCTTTTTCCAAGTAACCCGCTTTCGGTACAAAATGGCGACCGTGTATACGCTTGCACACGTGGCACGGTAAAAAACCCGTCGTCAGCTGTGCGTTTCACGTTATTTTCGTTTGGTTACATTTCGCGCGTCTATTTCTAGCGACGACGTCCGTACGTATTGTCTGAGATTGTTCGAATCAGCGCGACACTACTATAAATGGGCATGCGCTATTTTGGCAAACACCACTTCAACTCGAAGCGCTCTTTTTTCCAACTTCCTTGTTTTTACTTACTTACGCTAGTTCACTCATTTTTTTTTATTGAACAGGGCAAACGAGCATACGGTTCACCTGATGGTAAGTGACACGCCGCCCATAAACATTTGTAAGACCTCAGGTCCAGAAATGTGTTGCCGGCCCTTTAAATGTGTGAACGCTCATATGTAGAGTCATCATCATCTTCAATTGTGGTAAAGAAAAAAGAAAGAAAGAAGAAAAATCTTTATTCAAATAATCGACAGATACTTTTGAATCGTCAATGTTATTATTATCATATTTTTGTGACTCTACCACCGGTTCGGAATAAGTAGGATCTTCGAGAAAGCCGGCAAGAAACTCGATTCTCTTTTAATCTTTTATATCAGTGGTTACATTTTGTCATTTACTACACATAGATTTACAATAATTTATTACAAAGATTTTGTAACTGGAACACTAAGTGCAAGACCACACATCTTTATCCGATAAATATTCTTCTATGTATAGTAACCTTTTTCATGAGGGTTTTTTTAATCTTTAATTTAAACTGGTGAAAAGGCAATTCGCAAGATTTTGTGTATTTATTAAAGAATGTTATGCCTCTTCCAACAAATGATTTCCTACTTTACTTAGTCTAAGATTGGGACAGCAAGTTTTTTTGTTCCTAGTATTAAAGTTATGACGTCACAATTTTTTCAACAAATGAAGATTTTTGTGGACATAAACTAGATTATGGTAAATGTATTGAGACGCTACTGTAAAATACGATTTTTTTAATAATGTAGACTCGATACTGAGTCATCTAGGTAGTACCACCGCAGTGCCAGATATCGTCCCGAAAAAGAGTGCTATGCACTTTGTGTGTTAAGGATGAGGCACTGTAGCTAGTGAAATTACTGCGTTTAAGAGACCTAACATCTGTTGTCTCGGTCTTGTGCGCAGTTCGGCATTGATGGAGAATTAAACTGTTTATCAGTTATTGGTCTCCATCAATGCCGCTCTGTCATGGTCAGGCGTATCACTTACCACCAGGTGAGTTCTGACCGTCCAGTTCACTTGTAACATTAAAAACAAATAGTTAGTAGTAGCTGTCCGGATCATAATTTGGGGTGAAAATCACAAGTCTATGAATTTTTGGTTGTTACTAAACTTAGATTATATACCAAATTTCAACTTCTAGCACTTCTGGAAGTGACTATGACATGCAATATCTGCATTAAAAAAAAAGCCATGACGTCACAAGTCATTACGGAACCTGCGCGTGGCACTTCCGAGTTCAAACGGGCGGTGACACGCTTTATAAAAAGCCGGTTCTTGCATTCCATCAATGAGGCGTCTATTTGCGCTCACCTGGCATACGCACTATGACAGTACAATTCGACTCCGCGTCTTCGGTTATATTTTTATTTCCTTGGGAGCAAACTAGAGAGTAAACCTGACGTAAGACCAGACTGCACAAAAACGGAAAGACAGCAGATTTTTTTAACATCCAATAATTCGGCACTCCACTAAAGCTACTAATCTCCACAAAATCTATTGGTTAGGACATTGCAGGCTGTATTATCATCATCATCAGCTCATTAAAATTAAGGGTGATTAGCCTTAGTCGTTCACGCGGCCTAGTACGGATGGACGACTTCACGCACAACTTTTAAATTTCGCAGGTGTGCGCAGTTTCCTTCACCGTAAGAGAGTCGGATAACGTACATATATTTTTCGAAAATACATTGTACTGGCGGGATTTGAACCTCAGCCCCCCGGTAGGAGGGCAATACCACACCATTGAGCCACGACGCTCAGACTGTATCACTTGTCCGAAAGAAAGATGATTCCGTGCTCTGGCGGCGCGTCCGGCTTCTATCTTAGACAGTAGTCAATACCACCAATCCGTATTGGTCGTCGTCCAATCTATGCTATGCTGAGTGGGAACGCCTGTGCCTTACAGTGAGCCTTTATAGGCTGATGGTAATGATGATGATAGCGGAAATATAATATCGCCTCGATAGCCAAACCGTTCGCTACAAAAGTGCATTCCATACCGCTGAACTTTATCTAAATTACTCACAAATCTCTGATCGTTGTTGATAGAGATACGACCTCGGCAATGCACTGAGCAATATTTACTAACACTGGCAGGTTATTGGGTTCAATAGCCGGTCAATTTCTTCCTAACACTAGCCTAGAAGGGAGATACTGCGAATGAACATTTTGCTATATAAGAAACCGATTATCTTAAAGCACACGCATATTATCTGTTATTTTAGTACAGAAATCTTATTGAGATCTCTATTTCGGGATCTAAATCCACATGTTATTCATAATATACCGTGTAAATTCCTTGTATTTCCTTTAAGATATTAATTGAGTTTGTAATATGAAATTTTCATTTATCATTTTGAAATTTACACCCCCTTTGTGAAAATAAATCAGCCATGGAACACGCTCTCTTTCATTCAAACTGCAAGCTATCATACATAGCATTTTCACTCAATTTTGCTAGAAAACACATATAACCTCTAAAAACAGACAAGACACATCACCGAAACATTAGAAAATCGTATAGAAATCAATGACAGGGATGTACGTAACCTTGGGAAAAACAGGCAACAAAATGGTATCAACGAAAAATATTACATGGTGCATTCAAAATAGCCACTATACTAAAACAAAATGATGTGCTTTCAGACCATTCGAGGGTTCTCATCGATCCTAATGTAAACCAACAACAAATCAATAGTCCAACTTCGTACAACTTGCAAATTAACCCCGTGATTCTGAGATTGCATGACAGTTCAACTACAAAATAGAATGCAAAGAACCCTCGCTAGGTCGTGTGACATGAAAACAATGCTACTTACCGCTTTAATGTCTTCCAGATCTTTATCCAGAGCCTTTCTTCTGGCCGATGGCGTGTCAGGGCTGAAGTCTTCAGTGGGCTCGCTGAGCGTGCTCTCAGTACTGGTGGTACTGGTTTCCATCGACTTGACGCCGTCCTCCACCGGCGCAACCTCCGTCTCATTCTTTTCTATGCGCTTCTTCAAAAAGTTCTCATGTTCGAACGTTTTGTTCTCGAAGCCTGTGCCGCTCGGCGAGTCTATATCGTTATCCAGCACAAGCTTGTCGTCCTGCGACGACTCTGAGTCAATGTACTTGAGGCTCACTTTGGCCTTCTCGCTTCGGTTTCGCTCCTGGCTTCGTCGTTCACGTGGTTGTCCCTCGGCTTGTGAGGAAGTGCCGGTCGCGATCGCTGTGAGATCTGTATGTACGAAGCAAAATTAGACGTGTGTTTCGGTGCCTTTACCTGTTTCTCTATATCATTCTTTAGAGTCTCCTTCTTAATGAGCACTTCGGGCTACTGCGCAACTTCTTGTAATCCCCCGTTCTCGACTTGTATCACGGTTGATTCTCTAGTATCTCCCTATCGGGTTAGGTCCAATTGACTTTTGATGCTGGCGAGGCGGTCTGACGATGGCAACTTCGTCGTGAGAGATGGTCATCGATGGATTTTTCGGCAACGGGTTTCGACAGGCAAACCGGTTCAGATATGGTTTTGCTGATGGACAGGTCCGAATTGGAGTTGGAACGCGACGACGACGACCCTACCTCCCACCTGTGCCCATTTTTCTCAGCATACGGCAAGTGGACGGGCACTATTTTGTCATCTTTGGGCAGGACCTTTGTGTAGCCGACCGAGCCGTTCTCGCAATCCTTCAGTTGCTGAGATACTGTTCTACTGAGGTCTTTGGCGAATATCTCGAGTCGTTCGCCGGCAACTTGGTGACCTCATCTTTGGATCGAACCGTTTGCGTATCTCGACACAGAGGGCACCTCGTTGCCGTTGCTATCCTTAGTTCCGTTGCTCATGGAGCCTCTTTACGTAGCCCGGCGAGCTTTCCTTATACGATCTCCTCTCAGGTCTCTGGCGTTGAAAAATACATATTGTTTTGCGGGTTCTATGATATTTAATAATGAACTACCGTGGCTTGTGGTGTGTGTTAGTTCAACGTCCAACGCTCTGTCGGCGGCTGAATCTTTTATTATTGTTGTGATAAAGTGCAAATTTCTTTATCACACCATAAGGAACAATAGATGTGTACAAACGTGTACAACATTTAGAGGGATGCATATAATTTTTTAGAAGTTTTCATGCGTATTATTCCTTATGACAAATTGAGTGTGTTAAAGATTAAGACACCGAGATGAGAAGTTTCTATATCTAATGCATAACCGCATGATAGGCAGATCTGAATTTACAATTGCCAAGGCTACGTAGACATCGGCCAATTTTCAAAATTAAAGCCTTCCGTACCGTAGAGCTTTCATAACTTTTAATATACAAATAGATGTTTCTTCTACAGTACGTGTCGGATATATAATTTTGCTGAGACGTAGTCTCCGCAGCCTTGGCGATGACGCAACGGCGGTGACGTCACCCGGTCAGCCTGTCAAGCGGTCCAAGCTTTATCCAGTGAGCTGTTATTGAACACACACACACACACGCACACATGTTTGTTTGTGTGCCTGCGAAATTTACAACTATATTATAAAATCTATTTTCTATTGATTAGTGATCAATGCTTGACATATATGTGTTGGTAATGACTTGATGAGGAAAATATGGTTGGTTTTGACCTTCAAATGTACTACTAATGCTTTAACCTAAGAGTAGCTCGCTTACATCATTCTGTCTCCATCTAGTCCATGTCACGAGACAGAGAAACCCTGTTTTGCAAGTCACGATTATACTGAATCTAAATTAAATTCAAAGCATTCCTTTGTTATAGGAGTATAAATATCTGTCTGACATTATAATTAGCCTAGATCGAGGTTCTCTCGTACATTTGACCTCACAAAACAGTTTTAATCCCGAAAAAACTAAAAAAAAACAAATTTTACAAGATATTTGCCATACATTTAAAATGACTATGAAGAGAAACGTTTTTATTGCGACCGTTATATCGGCCAACGACATACAATAAAAACTAACCTAACAATAACGAGTAAAGTTTCAATAAACGTTTTTTGAAACCATTTTATCGTGTTTTACCACCAGGTCGACTAATACTGTAAATTTTAATAGAATATAAATCCGTTGAAACTTAAATTAAAATTATATATATTTTTTAACAAAACGCTATAATTTGCTGCAACTTTGCTTTGCAAGTTACATTTAAACAGTAAGACATTTAAAGTGGTTCCATGTGGTTTGGTTGAGATGTCGGCTATTACACAAGGGATCCGGGTTCGATCCCCGGGCAGTACAAACATTTCTGTGCATGAACATGTCTGTATTGGTCTGTTATTCTATGTATAATACGTATGTAGTAGATATCCTAACCATTTCACCACATGGGTCATCGAATTGTCGCTTATAAAGCCATTCGACCTCTTTCTTTATTTATTTTTTAAAAATATTTATTGTTTTTATGTGCCACTTCTAAAATACAAATTGTTCACACAGCGTATCTAGCCCCATGTTAAGCTAGAAGCCTGTTTATGGGTACTAAACTACGGATAAACATACTTATATTTTTTTTTGTAAATACATACATATTATATATACATAAAAACACCAAGATCATTACAAACACACATCTTAACTTATTACATTCATCTTGTTCACAACATCGTGAACAGTTGCAATTATTGAAAACGCCATGGGATACTTCAAACTATTAGCACACACACGAAGGAACGATCGCTGGAAATGAACCGGTGACCTTGTGTCATCATTGATCATTGGAGCATAACGTCAGCATCATCGCTACCCGCTCACCCGGAAACTGTTTGTTTAGGCTGGTGGTGCCATTTAGAGCTAGGAGTCGTGGGTTCAATGCTCATTTATTTCGAAATAAATATCGTATTTGGTTCATTATTTATAAATTATGAATTGGCGTGGTACAGGGTAGGCGAACCAAAAGGTTGAGATACACAATGAAATTACGAGATATTGAGACTTCACATATTTACGTCACAAGTTAGTAACTGAACTTCTTTTAGTGTTTCGTGAACGCCACTCGAGAAGCTTTCCCCCTCGTCGGCCATCGGTTCTTTGTAACAACATTGTTTGAAATACATATTTTGTATTACATTATTACAGGGTTCTCGTGTAATTAACTTTAAAAAATTCATTAATCATTAGCTCATTAAACGTACCTACCGAGGGGCACGAGCCTCCTGTATAGGGTGATTAGGCCTTAGTCGTCCACGCGGCCCATTGCGGTTGGACGACTTCACACACAACCTTCGAATCTCTTCGCAGCGTGCGCAGGTTTCCTCACGATGTTTCCTTTACTATAAGAGCTTCGGATAAAACATATAATTTCGAAAATTCAAAATCATATTGCCACGTAGCGGGATTGAACCCTCGCCCTCCCGGTAGGAAAGCAACAGTCCACACCATTAAGGCACGTTACCTTAAAAAACATGAATCTATCGGAAAAAGAAGCCGCGGTATTTAACTATGAGTGTATATACAAGGTCATGTACGACAAATGGTATTATGCGATTAACAAAGTCTGTGTACATACGTCATGCGTTCATGACGTCACGGTATGTAAATACTTACACGTAGTAATTCAACGTAAACATAGATTACAAGCGGAATACATTTGAGAACGTTAAACTTGACCTTTGTTAAATTTCTAAAATTTGCTTGTTTTTTTTCACTATTGTCTCTTTCTAATTCTCTCACTTTTCTAAAATGGGGAGTGGAAGTTTCATTACTCAATAATCAATCATTTATTGCCAAAAACATAATGTAATGGAGCGCCGGTGGTCATTGGTGTGGACTGTGTTGCCTTCCGATCTGGAGGACGCAGATTCAAATCTCGCCGCATACTGTTTCGAAAAGACAGAAAATAATGACTTTCGAATTTTGAAAATTATATGTACGTAATCCGACGCTCTTAAGGTGTAGCAAAACATCGTGAGGAAACCTGCGCACGCCTAATAAAAAATTCAAAGGTTATGCGTGAAGCCGGCCATTCCGCACAGGGCCCGCGAGGACGACTCAGGACTGTACACCCTATACGGTTAGACTCTTGCTCCTCGGTATTTATAATGAGCTAATGATGATGATGATAATGTACCTGGCGGTCTGGAAAACTGTGAATAGACTGCGGGCAGGTGTTGGCCGGTGCCGTGAAAATCGGGTAAGATGGGTTATTCCAGAGCAGTCTCAGAGACTGTGGTGCTCTGATAATAGAACACTTATTGTCTTCCCCGAAATGTCCATCTTCGTGCGGTTTCCGAGACCTCTGGATGGCAATTGTAAGGGCGATCAAAGTGGCCCAATAATGGTCGCATTTATTAATTTGAAAATCTATATCGACTCGATAAGGACAAGAAATGTACAATGTACCTACGATGTCACGGAAAGTGGATCAGTGTTATGGACTCTGTTGGCATTTAATATAAGGATTAAAAGAGAGAAACATGGTTTATTCCTATGTATAGAGCATTCCGCAATTTACATGGTAGAAAGCTAAAATAAATATTCATTTTATAATCTAAAACCTTGAATATGCACTTTACTATCTAAATATTTAATTTAACAAATTGATTCCATCATTTATTGATTATGATTATTTATCTTAAGCAATAGAAAGACAGTTCCCCAGGCGACCTTATTATTATCACGATATCAATAGAAGATATGTTAAGAATTTGTTAATGATTGCTATGAATGGTCTAATTATTTCGCACTGCTGCAAACCACCTAATGATAACTATCAAGGTAAATATCGGGTAGGCATTTATGGTTTTAACCATAGAGTCAACTAGGTGGTAGATTAAGTACCTACTGAGTCGTCTTGTTAAAACCACCGCAGTGCGTAGTTCCTTGAAATACAATTTACTTTTTACCCGACTGACGGAGGGTGATATATGAATTGTTAATACATGTTCATAAACTCATTATCCACCATAGTTGCATATATTCAAAAGACACAATTCATTTTCTATTGTGTTAAAAATCCGAAAACAACCGAAGAGTGAACAAAAAAAATGGATTAAAAATCACTCATCGCCGAAATAAGAGACGATCATCGAGACGTGTCAAGAAGTGTAAATTAAATGCCTCAATTCACGTTTAACCTAAGAACTAGTCTGACCTAACTTCAGCCCCCCAGTATGTACCATGTTTAGGGGCCGAGGGTCCGATATTGGACAAAACCAAATATCAACTTGATGATTTACACGATAAAAAGACTGGTCCTAAAAATGCAATCTTTGTTCTCTTAATTTGTTTCTTATATAAATCCGCCTATATCAATAGATTTCTAATTTCAAGTATCTGCCATCACATAATTTCATACATTGTCAAACTGCCAAATGCTAATACTGAGTATAAATGAAAAATGCACATCATACGCTACACTTCACAACTATCAAACACAACGTGACGAAAATCAAATTTCGCAGACATCCAAAACCAAGACAAGTAATGTAATGCTCACCTCCGTGATGGTAGACGCTGTAGAGTTCCTCGCACGCCTTGTCGTTTCGTGTCGGCAGCCGCGGCCGCCCTATATCGTTGGATATCGACTTCGACCTCGATATCTCCCCGTAGCTGTTCTGATTCTGTTGTTCCTTGATCCGTTGCGTTAGCGGACATAGTTCGCGGGCGAATATTGTACAACTCCGCCGTGGACATGGCGAGAGCTGCCGAGCTGATGGCACTTCGTTTGTTCCTCGACGGCTCAGACGCCTTGCCGCTTTCGCTTCTCGTCGTTGATATATCGCGCGATCTGCTCTCGCTTCTGTCCGATCTGTACCTGGATATGCCGCTGTCCGAGTCTGTGACGCTGGGGGCTCGGGAAGACCTAGAATATTCGACTAGTGAGGTCTTCCTCTCCCTTTCCGTCTACATCGGACAATCGCGATCTGAACTCTGTGGTCCGGTCGCCGTAGTTGCTCCTTAAGTAGAAGTTACGTATGTACCGCTAGTGGTTCTGAAGTAAGTTTGTCAAGACTCGACGATGAGGTGAAAGTGGACCTGTAAGAGCCCGAAAGGCTCGACGAGTGGAAGCGTACCTCGAAGGGATACGACTGCATTTTGACTGATTGATTAATACTTTTCAGCTTAAGAGGCTATAATATCATAGTTCGCCTAAGCTACGGCTTAAGATAAACTTCTAGATAATATAGGTTTTGATTCTGGACGGCGGACGGTTCTTTGCATTTTCTTCTTTAGACTGTTTATCAGTTTCTTCCTGTAACAATAGAAATTATCATATAAATAAAACAATGATTTATGTTACGATCAGAACGCTCACCTGATGGTAAGTTATACGCCTGACCATGACAGTCATTATTCACACTGCCACACTGCGGCCGACACCCGAGACAATATATGTTAGTAGCTTATACCCGGTAATTTACTAGCTACGGTGCCCTCATCCCGAAACATAAAATTGCATAACACTCCTATTTCACGGGACGATAGCTGCACTGCGTACCTACCTAGACGACTCAGTGCCGAGTCTACCACCTAGTGAATATAAAAATATATGTAAGACCGGACTATTTATTTATTCAAAACAAAATCATAAGCATTTAATGGGCATTAGAATGGGTGAAAATAAAGGCCCCGTGTCTATAAATAACATTTCGATCTCCTCGTAACCTTTGTGGCAGGTCTCTGCCAGCAACGGACTAAAGGCAGATAAAATCTTTATATTTTTATGCGCAAATATAATAGGTGCACTTTTCTTTTTTATGTTACAACGTGAACAGGACGATCAGGACGTTCCCTTTGTGGTAAGTGATACGCCTGACCATGCAGAAAGGCATTGAAGGAGACTGATAGACAGTTGCATTCTCCACCAACACAACACAGATGTTAGGTCTCTTATACCCGGTAAATTCACTAGCTACAGTCCCTCATCCCGAAACACAAAAGTGCACAACACTCCTGTTTCACGGGATGATATCTGTCACTGTTGTCGTACCAATACCTAAACGTCACAGTATTAGAAAGCTACAACAGAACGTAAAATTTAGTACCCACATGTTTTAATTTTTCTTAAGCGTGATAAGTTTTATTATTTTCTTTAAATACCAAATTCATGCCTTAAATCGTCATGAATTTTATTTGTTTTTGCAATACCGCAAGATTACTGTCCTACAAGGTTATGTATTCTTATCACTACAACGTATAATAAAACAAAGTCGCTTTTTCTGTCCCTATGTCCGTGTCCCTTAATCAACGTGACGGATTTAATGCGTTTTTTAATAGATAGAGTAATTCAAGGTTTATACATATAATAACATACATCACGGGAAAAAAAAGTAATCAGAAACACTGACTATAAAACTGATTTCTTACTTTAAACTTTTATCTCTAAAAAACTATCAAACAAAATAAAAATCAGACGCAATCGATTAATCTTCAAAATCTAGTCTAAATCCTAATCTACGTTTGCTTATAATAATATAGTATATGGCTAGGGATGACAAATATGTTTCTAAAACTATTTCCATACTTTGCGTCAACAAATTCATCATGGCTGACGTAACCTCACGAAATACAAACACTCAATATATAAGTACT
>PQWD01001659.1:0-13041 GCA_019425675.1 Leucinodes orbonalis
GGTGACGGCGGCATTGATGGAGAATAATAACTGTCTATCAGTTGTTGGTCTCCATCAATACCGCTGTCATGGTTTGGCATGTCATTTACCATCAGGTGAGCACCCTGATCGTCCTGTACACTTTTTCACATAAAAAATGATTCGGAATGGTCAGTAATTTCTTACTCTAAAATAGTAAAAAGAAAAATGTCAACTGCCAAGTCCTTAGGAATGTTTAATTACGTTCTGATTGGAATTCCGCACCCGAGGCCGCTGCGCTTGCGCTATTGTCTCGCAAAAAAAAACTCGACAAAACGCTTCTAGAACGACTGACATTTCTTTTTTACATTTACAACTTAATTGGTTCTTAAAAATATAGTTTAAGTGTCATTTTTCAAGTAAGGCGTTGCAAACGGCTTGTATTCATTACGCGATTGTTTGAAAATGGCACGAGGTAGACGGAATTATTTATTAGCATAAACAAGTGCAATGAATTAGCGATTAGGTACAGTTGATTTGTTTTCCTGCTATTAACGTGCCAATAGCTAAGCGCATTACTTTTGTTTGTGGTAAAAATCGTTTTCATATTTTATTATAAGGTACATTTGGGAATATATTTTGAAAACCATATTAGTTTATTCTTTCTTGATATTATGCAATTCATCATCATCATCATCAGCCCTTTAAATGTCCCTACCGGGAAGCACGAGCCTTACATATAGAAAAATAACTGCACGTCACCCGCGCACGCCGCGGTATAAGTGCTGCCCTTAACGACTGCATTCATCGATTTCAATCTCGCTCTTTAAAATATACACCGAAAACACCCTATATATAAATGTTTGTTTTACTACTACTTACTGAGTCGTATAGGTATCACCGCAGTGCCAAATGTCGCCCCGTAAATAGGAGTGTTATGCACTTTTGTGTTTTGGTATGAGGGCACTGTAGCTAGTGAAATTACCGGGTATAAGTGACCTAACATCAGTTGTCACGGGTATCGGGCGCAGTGCGGCATTGATGTAGGATATGAACAGTTGTTGGTCTCCTTCAATGCCGCTCTGACATGGTTAGGCGTATCCAGGCGTATCACTTATTCTCGGGTGAGCGTCCTGACCGTCCTGTACAATAACATAAAAAATCCTTATCAACTCGATAAGAAGGAACGTGTTTAATAAATAAAATAAATAAATATCCACTGACATTCACACAGCGCCATCTAGCCCCAATTTAGGCGTGAAGCCTGTATTATGGGTATTAAACAACGAATAAACATACTTATATAATTTTTTTGGTAAATACATACATATAATACAGAAAATACCCAGACCATTACAAACAGACATGTTCATGCACACAAATGTTTGTACTGCCCGGGGACCGAACCCGGAACCCTTGGTGTAGCAGCCGACGTCTCGAGCATTACACCAAATGGGTCGCCAAATATTAACTGTATCAGTTGTTGGTCTCCTTCAATGCCGCTCTGTCATGGTTAGGCGTATCCAGGCGTATCATCATCAGGCGAGCGTCCTGACCGTCCAGGGGGGTTACCGCCATATCTTAAAACAGTGTTGCAATCATCAGGCGAGCGTCCTGACCGTCCAGGGGGTTACCGCCATATCTTAAAACAGTGTTGCAATCATCAGGCGAGCGTCCTGACCGTCCAGGGGGGTTACCGCCATATCTTAAAACAGTGTTGCAATCATCAGGCGAGCGTCCTGACCGTCCAGGGGGGTTACCGCCATATCTTAAAACAGTGTTGCAATCAGGCGAGCGTCCTGACCGTCCAGGGGGGTTACCGCCATATCTTACAACAGTGTTGCAATCATCAGGCGAGCGTCCTGACCGTCCAGGGGGGTTACCGCCATATCTTAAAACAGTGTTGCAATCATCAGGCGAGCGTCCTGACCGTCCAGGGGGGTTACCGCCATATCTTAAAACAGTGTTGCAATCATCAGGCGAGCGTCCTGACCGTCCAGGGGGTTACCGCCATATCTTAAAACAGTGTTGCAATCATTAGGCGAGCGTCCTGACCGTCCAGGGGGGTTACCGCCATATCTTAAAACAGTGTTGCAATCATCAGGCGAGCGTCCTGACCGTCCAGGGGGGTTACCGCCATATCTTAAAACAGTGTTGCAATCATTAGGCGAGCGTCCTGACCGTCCAGGGGGGTTACCGCCATATCTTACAACAGTGTTACAATAATATTATTTCGTCTTTTCTAGTACAAAAATGCTGACGTATCAATATACTAATACTGTTGTATGAGATTGCGGTAACCCCCTTGACACTAAAAAAAATCCTTATCGATTCGATAAAAAGAAGAAACTATAGTATCGAAGATTATATAAATGATAAAAACTCATGGACAAGTTGATCTTCACGCCTGCACTACTTTTGTTACTTTTGTATAGTATTTAGATTTATATAATACTTAACTGCTTAATATTAGGTCCTTTTGTAGGTTATTATATTTTTACCAATACTTAATATGATAAAAATTGTGAATATAATTTGCTTTATATAATTATTTTGATTACAAATGATTCTGTACTAAACACAATTTTTTGAAAAGAGTATTCAGTTTCTAGCTGGTTTCTTCTCAGTGGGAAACTACCGTCCGAACTGAATAAACACTTTTCATTTTCAATTTCAAAACGTGTGTATAGTACATACTTCTGTGTGAGGCGCAGCTTGTGTGTGAGCTGCACGCTGGCGGGGTCGGTGCCCTGCAGCTTCCGCCAGCGGTGCACGTTCAGCGGCGTCTCCAGCGCCTCCTCCAGCGCGCGCACGCGGAGACGCTCCCTGCCTAGCTCGCGCTCTAAGTTGAACACCTGCACAACATCCAGGTGGGCGATCGTGAATTTGTGGGACGCTGGGCTGAAACCACTGAGGGCCCATAAATTAATAGACACGTCAAACAATCTGTACAATGATATATTATTAAAGCTATAAATTCTTTATGGCACAAAAACATCTGGGGGCACTGCCGTACCATCCTTTACAGGATCCATTTCGCCGCATTTTCAGACCCCAATTTGAGAACCTTTGGATAATATCAGAACGCTGAAATTTTCGTCATCTAGTAAGATAAAATAACCTGCAGAACCTAATGACCTACAGACTTGAAATTTTGGATTTAAATCCAAAATTTCAAGTCTGTAGGTCATTTATTTCCGACGCTATGCGAAACCATACCACGCTATAAGCTACCTATTGACGATAAAATTTGCCACTTTGAAAACGGTGATTCAATAAACAGTCAATTGTAGGCTTGATTAAGGCAATAACATATAAAGAATGTTCAACGGCCAAGTCCCACAACATTTACCATAATAATAAAGTAATCGCAGTAAGGAACCTTAGACTTGGCACGTCTTTATCTTGATTTCATTACTTTTTAGAGATAATCAAGCAGCTCCATCGAGACTTGGCTAGATTTTTTACAGAATGTTTCATGCACACAAATATTTGTACTGCCGGGGATCGATCCCGGAACCCTCGGTGTAGAAGCTGACATCTCAACGGTCCTATGTCCACAAATATTTTCACCATACAACCTTGATTGCATGAAATACATGCAACCAGCATTTTAGTCCTTTACAATATTTATTGATTACCTCTAGCCGTAAGTCGGTCATATTTTCTATGCCCTTGGAGAGAAGATTCTTCTCCTTGCGCAGTCGGATGATCTCGAGTCGTAGCAGTCGAATATCTTCCACTCGCTGCTCGTATGAACGTTCGCCTATGTGTAAAAATAATTAGGATTTGAGCTGAAAATTTAGTTGTCAGCTTAAATGCTCAATATATGGACATAATTTCCGAGACCATTTCTTTGGACGCTGATGATAGAAAACTCCTGATTCAATTATTTTGTTACTCTTGGCTACTATCTTAGGTTAGTATTCTTTTACACCCAACAATCCGCATACATTATATGCAGATACTAAATCAGCGACAAATAAATGTCCTTACCCCTGTGTAAGGTGACTTCCAGGATGCGTATTTTCTCATACAACAGCGATATCTCGTCGTTCCTCCGGACTAACTGCGCTCCCACCACGTCGCGCTCATTCATGAGCCCTTCGAGCTCTTTGGATAACTTGGCGCGAGCCGCGTCGCCTTCCTAAAGAAGACCAGGGTACTTTGATAGTGAATACCGCTAATGGTTCAAAAATGTCCATGAGTGACCATCAGGTTAACAGTCTCGTTCGCCTATCTTTAGTATGAAATAAAGAAATACTTTACTGTTGACTTATTAATTTCTGTACTAGCCAAAGTGCCAATAATAAACAATCAGACCCACCCTGATATTAGAGATTCAAAACAACATTCCCTGATTTGATTTCCTGAATCAGTATGTCTAACGTCTATTCGATACTACAATCAACCTATTGGGTCTTAACGAGAACATACCGATCCAATGGAGGCTCTTTTATACTATAAAACACAACAGAACAGACCAGTAGAGTTAGAGTTACCATAAAATATTGATCATGTTGAGCCTCGACGAGACCATAACAATCCTTTTATCTCAACAATAACATTACGGTTCTATTGAGTTTCTAAAGTAACCTTTTCAGCCTCGATGATAACATAACATTGAGCCCTAAAGTTAGGGTATCAACGTTATCATAACAATGTGATCGAGACTATACGTCACGACCCTGACAAGTCTCTACGATACCACAACGATCCTATCAAATCTTAACGTTACCATAACGGTCCCATTGAGGCTCTATTATACCATAATACGCAACAGAACACACCAGTAGAGTTCAAATGTATGCTGTTGAGCATAACCATCTCGCGACTCTATGAGTTACCTTAACTACTCTCGATGATATCATAAAATTGCACCCTAAAGTTACCATGACAGTTCTAAAGAGTCTGTACGTTACCATAACGATCTTATAGCGTCTGTACGTTACCATAACGATCTTTAAGAGTCTGTACGTTACCATAACGATCTATTAGAGTCAGTACGTTACCATAACAATCTTAGAGAGTCTGCACGTTACCATAACAATCTTATAGTGTTTGTACGTTACCATAAAGATCTTATTGAGTCTGTACGTTACCATAACAATCCTATTGAGCCTGGCCTCCTCCTGTTTGAGCGCGGCATACTCGGCGCGAGCGTCGGCCAGCCGCGTCTGCCCCGACTGCACCTCGCTGCGCAGCTGCTCGTTCCTCTTATTGCACTTCGCCAATGCACCCTCGCACGACTTGAGGCCGGTCTCCTTGCCGCTGATGTCCTCTTTCAGCTGCTCGATCTGGTAGGCTAGCATCTGTGTGGAGACATTAAGTTGATTTTTTATGAAATGGTTTTACAACTGTTTCCGAGAATTGGGTGATGGGCAAAATCGGAATAGATTTTTTCTGTTATTTGATAAAAAATAACCACGGTTCTAAACTGCTAAGTTATTTATTCATCAGCTCATTATACATCCCCACCGAGGGGCACGCCCGTATTGGGTGTACTTCAATTTTTACCAAATATTAAAATTTTAGATCGAATAATTGTTTAACGAATGGCTTTTTCTGTTAAGTTTTCTTCTGTGGCTTTCTCAACAGGCCTTTTTTAAACTAATAGTTAAGGACAGCTTTGAGTTGAAGATTAAACTAATAGTTAAGGACAGCTTTGAGTTGAAGGCTGGTGTTGTTTTTGTGCACTTATCCACACACAGTTATGTTAGGCGACTGTTTTGGAAGGTGTAGTTGATGACTGGAGAATTTTTTTTTTCAATACTCGGAGAACTTCATAACATAGCTGTCGCTTTAGGGTTCATTTTCTTCAGAAGTTTCTGGCGGTCACAAAGGAATGGGTTACCCCAGGGAAGCATATTTGCTACTCTTCTCTTTACCATATACACCAACAACCAACCTTTATCTTCTTAAAGAGAGATGCTGTCTTAAAGCAGATGATCTTGCTTTTATGCACTTCTTCGATGCAAATTTATTAAAAACAATATTTAACCCTTTTGAGCGCCTATAACACATAATGGCGTAAAAAAATAGATTTTCTATTGGGTCTGGATTCTTGGCGTTCAAGGGTTAATAGGTGTCGGCACCATTAGGTCAACCGTCTGTTTATTTAATGCAAAATTGATGGTGGGAGAGTCATGTAGGTAGAACATCTGAAGCCATTTATAACCTTGAGTTTCTGCTTCAGATCCTGTATCTCATCGAGGGCTTCAGTGTAGTTCTTGTGCAGCATGTTCCTCTCTGCGCGCGTCGCGTCCAACGCCACCGACAGTTTGCGCCCTTTGATGCTCTCCTCGCGGAGCACCTTCTTCAGGTCTTGGATGTCGGCGTTGCGGAGGCGCACCTCCTCTGTTAGTATTATAGGGTTTATTATTGAAAGTCCTGTGTTTGTTTTAGAAAGAAAGGAAACATTTATTATATCTAAACATCGCATGTGATAAGTTAACAATAAAGCATTTATTTAAAAACGTGATTTTACTTAAACATTTAATTTACTCTATTATTACAAATATATGGCGTGCAACATCATGTACACTTAATGGATTTCCTTAGGTTAATTATTAATTCAAAACATTTGAGGTAAACTTTTAAGTAAAGTATACTGTCAAGAATTTTATGTAATATGTGTAACAAAAGTGTGAAAGGGGTACATTCTGTTTATTGCAAATTATAAAATATTTAATTTAATAACAGATAAAAACTCTCAACAACAACAAACTTTCTTATTGGAAAATCTGTTGTTTGTATGTAAAATTATCCTAGGGTCTGATGTTAATGACGGTGGCTAACTTGAACGTAATATTACGCTGCGATGCGATCAAAACAATGTATACAAACCTGATATTTCGTCTATTTTCTCATTCAGCGCAATAGTCTCTTCTAGCATTCTGAAAAATATAATTTTCCACGTAAGCATTCGGTCGCATAAATTTAATTTTACATAACATTATAGCATATCATATTTTATTTGTCAAAAAACATTATGCTATAGCTATTTCATTCTCACCAGTGGCTATGTAAGTAGGTATTTATGTACCTGTCCTTATCTTTCTCCAGTTGTCGTATGGTGAGCCGTTGTTTGTTGATCTGGGCGGCGCCCATCTCCAGCTCGTGCTCCATCTGCTTGCGCCTCTGCTCCGCGAGGTGCAGCATTTGTAGGTTCTCCAGAGCCTCGTCTGTTTATTGAAGGAGATTCGGATTTTAGGATAATACGTACCTTCTGTCATTGACACGCTTTTGATATCTCCCATTCTACATCTCATGCGAAATCGTGAGAATCAAAACGGCGGTTGCACTATAGGGAATTAAACTATATGAAACTTAATTCCTTATGGTACCAAATAAATATAACTTTTTTTTTACCGCGCGCTAAAAATTAGTAAGTATAATTACAATACACTCCCCATTTAACATCAAGATGATGGATGTTTTGTAATATTTTTTAACATAACAATCAATCCTAAAATGTGATTTCACCAAAAAGAATTTAGTACCTAATGGTCTAAAAATTTACTTATGGTCTATCCGCCATTTTGACTCACATGGGAAATAGCGTGAGAGACAAAATGGCGGGTGTACCATATTGAAAATACCGTAAAAGATGGCCGAGGAACAAATCTAGGAAAAAACAGCTAACAACGGGTAGCAGAGCTCACTTATTCATTCCCACTTTTCCCGACACGTCGTGACTATGAGGAGTTTGGACTGTAACTAACCACGCGGATTAGTAGGTGTCAACTACTACCATCCTAGTATCCGGATATCCTAGGTATCCGGGACTAATAGCTTAACTTTCCTTCCAAAGTCCCTCTGTACTTGACATAATATTTTTATTAGAATAACTGACTGCGTTATCAATAATTCCGAACCCTCCTCCTCGAGCCACCTTAAAAACTCCTTAGTACCTATCTGTACATAGTAAACATAATTGCATGTCGTAGCAACCTGTAATTGAATCTTCATTTAGCATGTTCTTTTTTACATTAGTTATTGTATTATAGATATAATTAGTGTAAGATTTGTTGGTTTTCCATAATAAATAAATAAAGCTCCCACTCACTCTGTATCTTCTGCATGTTCTTGTTGAGTATATCCTTTTCGCGGTTGAGATTCTCAATTTCCCTGCGATCAGACTCCGCTTGCTTCTTGCCGAGCATTATCTCTCGCTCCATCACGCTCACTTGCTGACGGAGGCGTTCCCTGCATCATTGATTCACATCATCAGCTCATTAAACGTCCCCACCGAGGGGCACGAGCCTACCCGTATAGGGTGATTAGGCCTTAGTCGTCCACGCGGGCCCAGTGCGGGTTGGACGACTTCACACACAACCTTCGAATCTCTTCGCAGGCGTGTATGAAGGTTTCCTCACGATGTTTTCCTTCACCGTAAGAGCGTCGGATAACGTACATATATTTTTCGAAAATTCGAAAATACATTGGTATGTGGCGGGATTTGAACCTGCGCCCTTCCGATCGGAAGGCAACAGTCCACACCATTGAGCCACATACACTCTCAAGGATAAACATAAAAATATATCTTCAATGCCAGAAACTAGAACCTGCTACGCTGGTAAGTGCTATTGTGTGGGGACTGCTGAAGGAATTTTCAGTAAGAATCTGTTATAGCACTATCAAAATTAGGTATTTCAATAAAGAATAACAAAGTAGTGTGTTTATGTTTACCAGTGTGTTTTAAAAATATTTCAGATTTGTATCATTTTTACATGAGATGGCTACTAAAAGGAAAAAGTTGGAATCATTCTTTTTAATTACTAAATATATTCCATTACAACTTCATTATCAAGTTTAATAACCTGCATTAAGGCATCAACGCAAATGCCGTTAAATATAAATAAATTCATTATTAAACAATCCTAGTTATTAATACAAGATTAATACTAAATTTCTCTATAAAAATAACCTTCATTACAACTGAGGCAAAATATTTATCTAATTTCAGAAACCAAGGAAAAATTTTAAGGTTAATAATTATAATAAATATCCACTGGCATTCAGACAGCGCTGCAGCGCCATCTAGGCCCAAGTTAAGCGTGATGCTTGTATTGCGAGTATTAAACAACTGATAAATATACTTATATTCTTTTTTATTTGTAAATACATAGGTACAAATAATACATA
Source organism: Leucinodes orbonalis (assembly GCA_019425675.1). Taxonomy (NCBI): domain Eukaryota; kingdom Metazoa; phylum Arthropoda; class Insecta; order Lepidoptera; family Crambidae; genus Leucinodes; species Leucinodes orbonalis. The sequence goes on from PQWD01001659.1 coordinate 9,106, forward strand.
GAAAACGTCCAGACTACTATAAACCGATCAGCTCATTTCACGTCCCCACCGATGGGCACGAGCCTAACCGTAAAAGGTGTATAGGCCTTAGGCCTCCACATGGGCCCAGTGCGCACACCTGAATCCTCCACTGCGTCCACACTTGAATCCTCGCAGGCGTGCGCAGGTTTCCTCACGCTATTTTCCTTCACAGTAAAAGCGTCAGATAAATGTAATTACATATAATTTTATTACATTTAAATTACGGAAATTCGAAAATCCATTGGTATGTATTATACGTGGCGGGATTTGAACTTACACCCTCTAGATCGGAAGGCAACAATCCACACCAATGAGCCACCGACGCTCTAAAAGACCTAAAATGAATAAATCCTTTTTGATCTTGTAACCTTTCTGACTCGACGGCCGCCTTGCTTTGCTCTAACAGGGTGAACTTCTTCATGTGCTGCGCGGCCGACTTGGTAAGCTTGCTCACCTCGTTGCGGAGCCTGTTGCCGTCGTCGATCATGTTCTAAAACCACGAAAATTTAAATACAACGTTTACAAAAAATAACGCTTATAAACAAATTAGATGCACAATCACGAAGAAAAATAAAAAAAAATGTACGAGCCGCACTACACATACGTATTGTTATTGTTATCATCATCATCATCATCATTACAGCCTAATTATGTCCACTGCTGAACGAAGGCCTCCCCTAATGATTTCCACGCGGATCGATCCCTTGCAGTTGACATCCATCTGCTACCGCCACCTTAACCAGATCATCCGTCCATCTGGTTGGGGTCGGCCTACGCTTCGCTTTCCGTTACGTGGACGCCACTCGAGAACCTTTCCGCCCCATCGGCCATCTGTTCTACGCACTATGTGCCCTGCCCACTGCCACTTCAACTTGCTAATCCTCTGGGCTATGTCGGTCACCCTAGTTCTCCTACGGATATCCTCGTTTCGGATTTTATCGCGTAGGGAGACACCTAACATAGCCCTCTCCATAGCACGCTGAGCAACCTTGAGTCTATTCAAGAGGCCCTTAGTTATTGTTATATTTATAACATAAAGCTATTCATTAAAATTTTGACCTTATTTATCCGATGGGTATCAAATTTTCATCATTTCAGTCAAATTTCCAAAACGTAAAGAGGCCATTGAAGTAGGTTATGGTATTTTGTATNATTAACGATGTTCTAACTCTCAGCTCGAAAACTTATGTTTTATGAATTTTACTAGTCTTCAAAAATAGAAAAAAGTAGGGAAAGTCCATTACTAACTACTAAGGCGTGAAGTCATAATAAGTAACCATTTGTATGAAGCGTTTTTGAGAAAGTTAATTAATGTGTTTTTAGTTGGGAAACCTCTGTGAGGTTTAATGTCAACGGAGTCATTATTTTACCAATGTTTGCAGAAAAGAAAATTCATCATCCCTATTGTTCATTTAGACACGAGCCTACCCGTAAAGGTGTATCGTACATTAATAATTTCGAAAACACAACGATGGGTATGTGGCGGGATTTGAACCTGCGCCCTCCCGATCGGAAGGCAACAGTCCACACCATTGAGCCACATACACTCTCAAGGATAAACATAAAAATATATCTTCAATGCCAGAAACTAGAACCTGCTACGCTGGTAAGTGCATTATCTACAGCTTTATTGTGTGGGGACTGCTGAAGGGATTTTCAGTAAGAATCTGTTATAGCACTATCAAAATTAGGTATTTCAATAAAGAATAACAAAGTAGTGTGTTTATGTTTACCAGTGTGTTTTAAAAATATTTCAGATTTGTATCATTTTACATGAGATGGCTACTAAAAGGAAAAGATGGAATCATTCTTTTTAATTACTAAATATTTTTCATTACAACTTCATTATCAAGTTTATGAACCTGCATTAAGGCATCAACGCAAATGCCGTTAAATATAAATAAATTCATTATTAAACAATCCTAGTTATTAATACAAGATTAATACTAAATTTCTCTATAAAAATAACCTTCATTACAACTGAGGCAAAATATTTATCTAATTTCAGAAACCAAGGAAAAATTTTAAGGTTAATAATTATAATAAATATCCACTGGCATTCAGACAGCGCTGCAGCGCCATCTAGGCCCAAGTTAAGCGTGATGCTTGTATTGCGAGTATTAAACAACTGATAAATATACTTATATTCTTTTTTTGTAAATACATAGGTACAAATAATACATAGAAAACGTCCAGACTACTATAAACCGATCAGCTCATTTCACGTCCCCACCGATGGGCACGAGCCTAACCGTAAAAGGTGTATAGGCCTTAGGCCTCCACATGGGCCCAGTGCGCACACCTGAATCCTCCACTGCGTCCACACTTGAATCCTCGCAGGCGTGCGCAGGTTTCCTCACGCTATTTTCCTTCACAGTAAAAGCGTCAGATAAATGTAATTACATATAATTTTATTACATTTAAATTACGGAAATTCGAAAATCCATTGGTATGTATTATACGTGGCGGGATTTGAACTTACACCCTCTAGATCGGAAGGCAACAATCCACACCAATGAGCCACCGACGCTCTAAAAGACCTAAAATGAATAAATCCTTTTTGATCTTGTAACCTTTCTGACTCGACGGCCGCCTTGCTTTGCTCTAACAGGGTGAACTTCTTCATCTGCTGCGCGGCCGACTTGGTAAGCTTGCTCACCTCGTTGCGGAGCCTGTTGCCGTCGTCGATCATGTTCTAAAACCACGAAAATTTAAATACAACGTTTACAAAAAATAACGCTTATAAACAAATTAGATGCACAATCACGAAGAAAAATAAAAAAAAATGTACGAGCCGCACTACACATACGTATTGTTATTGTTATCATCATCATCATCATCATTACAGCCTAATTATGTCCACTGCTGAACGAAGGCCTCCCCTAATGATTTCCACGCGGATCGATCCCTTGCAGTTGACATCCATCTGCTACCCGCCACCTTAACCAGATCATCCGTCCATCTGGTTAGGGGTCGGCCTACGCTTCGCTTTCCGTTACGTGGACGCCACTCGAGAACCTTTCCGCCCCATCGGCCATCGGTTCTACGCACTATGTGCCCTGCCCACTGCCACTTCAACTTGCTAATCCTCTGGGCTATGTCGGTCACCCTAGTTCTCCTACGGATATCCTTGTTTCGGATTTTATCGCGTAGGGAGACACCTAACATAGCCCTCTCCATAGCACGCTGAGCAACCTTGAGTCTATTCAAGAGGCCCTTAGTTATTGTTATATTTATAACATAAAGCTATTCATTAAAATTTTGACCTTATTTATCCGATGGGTATCAAATTTTCATCATTTCAGTCAAATTTCCAAAACGTAAAGAGGCCATTGAAGTAGGTTATGGTTATTTTGTATAATCTCATGGCACTTAATGGGGATGTTTTTAATAAAGGGCATATACATTTTTATAAGTGTCGGTGGCTCAATGGTGTGGACTGTCGCCTTCCTACCGGGAGGGCCGAGGTTCAAACCCCGCCAACTACCAATGTGTTTTGAATTTTCGAAATATATGTACGATATCGACGCTCTTACGGTTGAAGGAAAACATCTGAGAAACCTTCATGCACGCCTGCGAAGAATTCAAAGGTTGTGTGTGAATTCGTCCAATCCGCACGGGGCCCGCGTGGACGACTAAGGCCTAATCACCCTACACGGTAGGCTCGTGCCTCTCGGTGGGGACGTTTAATGAGCTGATGATGATGACATTTTTATAAACGCCTTTGCTTCAACATATTAAAGTGTTAACTACTTAGACTTAGTTGCTAGTCACTCACCACTGCTCTTATTTAGCCTCCACCATCCTGGTTTCTATTGAAGAACTGTGTAGAGCTACTTACTAGTCTCTATTTTATGCTGAGTCGTCAGAATTTTAGTATCTTTTTAATTCGTCCTAAATTATGTTAATTACTAT
>PQWD01001659.1:13509-49671 GCA_019425675.1 Leucinodes orbonalis
TGCCCAGCGTGGTGACTACGGGCATTTACCCCTCATGAGAGCGCCACAAAGAATCGGCCCCCAGTTCCCGGCAGCCCCACTATTCCCGACCACGGCAGCGGTCGCGGTCACGGTGGGGCGGGGGTGCGAAGAATCCCCGGGTTACGGTAGGCTGCTACAAAACTGTCATGGCTACGTACAATGGGCGTACGATGCGGCTGGACCATCACCTCTCCGAATTAGAAGAAGAGCTAAGTCGTATTAACTGGAGCATACTGGGGTTATCTGAAGTCCGAAGAGAGGGAGAGGACACGATGACCCTGGACTCTGGAACTTGCTCTACTTCCGAGAAGGTGATAGGGTTTCCCAGGTGGTGTCGGTTTTCTCGTTCACAAGTCCCTTGTCAGCAACGTTGTGGAAATCAGTAGTGTGTCGAACCGGGTAGCATACCTTGTACTTAAACTCACCGACAGGTACTCCCTGAAGGTGGTACAGGTATATGCGCCGACCTCGTCACACTCTGACGAAGAGGTTGAAGCCATGTATGAGGATATCTCCAGAGCCATACATGGCACAACTTCGACCTTCTACAATGTTGTTATGGGGGACTTCAACGCTAAAGTGGGAGTACAAGAACGCGGCGAATCGAAAATCGGACTTCATGGATTGGGGCGCAGGAATCACAGGGGGCAGATGCTGGTCAACTTCCTCGAAATGGAGGGGCTCTTCTTGATGAATTCTTTCTTCAAGAAGAAGCCTCAGAGAAGATGGACCTGGCAGAGCCCGAACACTGTGACAAGGAACGAGATAGATTTTATTATGGCGGATAAGCGACATATATTTAAAGATGTCTCAGTGGTCAACAGGTTTAAAACCGGCAGTGATCACCGACTTGTCCGAGGCACTTTAATATATGTTTTCAGACCGAAAGGTCTCGCTTAATAAAATCTACTCTCAGACCTACGCCGCTCCAAATACACTATGGGTCCGAACAGTTCCAATTGGAACTTCAAAATCGATTCGACTTGCTGGAAACCACTGGCGACGTGGACGAGATAACCGACAACGTGGTGAAGGCGGTGTGTACACTGGGTCGCAGGCATTTCCCGCCGATGAAACGAGCTAAGTCGTCCAAACTTTCTCCCGAAACCCTGGATTTGATGAGGCTGAGACGCGAGATGCCATCTGCTGCTGTTGCTTCGCCGGAATATCAGGCTCTCTCCAAGCGGATACGAAAACTCGTTCGCAGGGACCTCCGCTGTTTCAATACAAGGTTCATCAAGGACCTTATTGAGCGCAACAGGGGTCCCAAAGTTTTCCAAAAACCACTTGGGAGGAGCCATCTGGTGAAGCTTAAGACAGCAGATGGGCAATTGCTCGCGACTCGCCCACAGATCCTGGAAGAGGTTGAGAAATTCTATGGACGACTGTATTCATCGAGCGCTCATCAGCCACAGACCGAGGACACCGAAGATCCACGTGCCCCACTAAGGCGCCATTGTACGCAGATATCCCGGATATTGACGTTAGCGAGATTAGTGCAGCACTGGAGCAACTTAGAATGGGAGGCCCCGGGGATGACGGTATTACGACAGAGCTCCTAAAAGCCGGTGGACAGCCGTCCTTAGGGCATTAGTTGAGCTCTTTAATGCCGTCATCCACCAGGAACTACACCGAGGCGTGGTCCAGAAGCGTCGTCGTCTTATTCTTCAAGAAGGGTGATAAAACTCTCTTGAAGAATTATAGACCGATAGCGCTTCTGAGCCACGTCTATAAGTTGTTTTCCAGAGTTGTAGCGAACCGTCTCGCCATAAGACTTGACGAATTCCAACCACCGGAGCAGGCTGGGTTTCGAAAAGGCTACAGCACCGTGGACCACATCCATACTGTTCGGCAGCTTATACAGAAGACCGAAGAGTATAACCAGCCGCTGTGTATGGCATTTGTGGACTACGAGAAAGCCTTCGACTCCATCGAAACCTGGGCTGTTCTGGAGGCTCTGCAGCGATGCGGTATCGACTGGCGATATATCGAGGTGATGAAGTGTCTCTCCAACGCAGCGACGATGACCGTTCAGATCCAAGACCAGCGGACAAGACCCATCCAATTGCGTCGTGGTGTGAGACAGGGGGATGTTATATCCCGAAACTGTTTACAAACGCATTGGAGGATGTCTTCAAGACCCTGGACTGGTCTGAACGAGGCGTCAACGTCAATGGAGAGTATATTTCTCATCTGCGTTTGCTGACGATATCGTCATCGTGCAGAGTCATCGGAAGAGCTTGCGAGATGTGAAGCCTAATGAATCTCCCGACGAGTTGGGCTTGGCATGAATTTGGACAAGACGAAAGTCATGTTCAATGACCATTCATGCCACAACCGATATGCGTCGATGGCATCCTTCTCGAGTTGTGCAAGAATACGTACTGGGCCAAACCATCCAACTTGGCCGGCAAATTCGAGAGGAGCTAGTAGGAGGATTCAGTTGGGCTGGGCGGCATTCGGCAAGTTACGTCAGTCTTCACGTCGACATTCCGCAATGCTTAAAGACAAAGTCTTTGAGCAATGCGTCCTACCCGTACTTAATACGCAGCTGAGACATGGACACTGACTGCGGGATTGGTTCACAAGTTCAAAGTCACTCAACGCGCAATGGAGCGAGCTATGCTCGGGTCTCTCTTAGGGATAAGATCAGAAATGATTTAATCCGTAAGAGAACTAAAGTTACCGACATAGCCCGCCGGATCAGCAAGTTGAAGTGGCAGTGGGCTGGTCACGTATGTCGCAGAACCGATGGCCGTTGGAGCAGACGAGTTCTGGAGTGGAGACCGCGTCTCGGCAAGCGTAGCGTAGGACGCCCTCCGGCCCGATGGACCGACGACTTGCGAAAGGTCGCTGGTGGAGGCTGGATGAGGAAAGCGGAGGACCGGGATATCTGGCGCGAAATGGGGGAGACCTATGTCCAGCAGTGGACTGCGATAGGTTGAATAGGAATAGGAATAGGGTTGAAAATTTGGCTATTACACGTAGGGTTTCCGGGTTCAAATCCCGTGCAGTACCTACAAACTTGACATTGTGAGTATATGAACATGTCTGTTTGTATTAGTTTGGGTGCTTCCACTCGTATGTATGATATATTATGTATATACAAAATAAAAGTATATAAGTATCCAGTAGATGCCGGTCTATTAATGATTTCGAATATTTATATTTATTTATTTGTCATAACTCGGCTGACTCAGAGATCACTTTATTAATATTCTAGATTAAAACACTGAATCCCGGATAAGTCGAAGGTAAAAGGCCATTGTTTCACAAGGATTCATTTATTATTCGTGGTGATACAATTGTTTCAGAGCAATTTCGATGTTATTGTTGGCGGCGAATACAAATAAATTACTCTAGTTAAAAAAATGATTTAATTTAAATAAAATCGCCAAGTTCAAACTAATTAACGCATTTAGTTATAAGAATAATGTTTACAATTTACCTACATTACATACAATTTACCGCACCAGATTTATTTAGATAATTAATTATTAGGTAGACTTTAACGTTTTACAGTCAGTTTAGGTAATTACAGCCGTGAGTCGTCGGATTAGAATACATTTTTAACTTATAGGTACACTTCCCTCGGTTTTCTAGGTAGGTTATCTGCAGGGCGTAGGTTCAAATCCTGTCACGCATTAACATGTCTTGATCTCTCGATATTTCGAAATTATATAAGTTTATACGACGCTCTTACGGTGAAAACATCGCGACGAAACCTGCGCATGTCTACGAAGAGATTCAAAGGTTGTGCGTGAAGTTGGTCAATCCGCACCGGTGGAAGACTTTGATGATGGTGAAAACGTATTTGTAAAATCAAAATACACGTTCTGAGTTCCAAGATGATGTCTCACGATCATTTTACCTTGTTGTATTCCATGCGCATCAAATTTAAAATTTACGCTGACACAACATAATTTCCAAGAATCGTATTGTTGTCCAATGATGTAAAAAAGTATGGATTCGTGATATGCTCACAAAACAATCGAAAAAAGTGTTCCGAATGCAGTGACAGCACACAAACACATATTTAGAATTTCGAACACATTTACTTAGGCAATAGAGTACAAACTGTACTCACTTCGGAGGTTCATTTTTAAGGCACCGATGGCGTATCTACCTGTATATATACAGAATATCATTGTTGTCGTCACATTGTATCCATAAGGGACGTAAGTTTTGCGCCGAACGGGTAGGTACGCAGATCAAGCTACCTCTTTTCTCGGTAACATTACGAGGTAAAACTTTTTATGCGTCAGCGTATTCTCCGATAACTTAACTTACACTTCCATCAAATATTTTTCTGTTTTATTGGAAAAGAGTGCTTTAGAAGACCAATGGTAGATACTCACTCAAAACTCTGTAAACAATAATGTAACAAAGTTGAAAAGAGTGGCGGGAGTATCTAGTTTTTGCAGGCACCTCTCGAAAATTCTACATTTCTGAACCGGCGGTAGAGTCTTAGATAAACAAAGGGTATAGTCATAAAAAACATATATTTAGAATTAGGGCGCTAATGATAAAATCAACGAAACTAATAATAATCCGGTAGTTTCCACTATCTGCAATAAAATACCAAACCTTATTTTTACAAAAGTGCCCCTTATTTATATGTTGTTTAATTTATCACTTTTGTTTATTTAAAATATTGTATTTTTAAATACACTGAAACTAATAAATATAAGGTCAATTGATGATAGTGAGCAATGACGTCACATATCACAAATCTCATACACAATATATGGAAACGTTCCTTTTTGACAGTTCATAAAAAGTACGTCAACGATTAGTGGTGTCAAATACCGGATTGACGATCCCAAAGTATCTGTAACAGTTTTGTCATTTACTTTCTCACAAGTAACATTGGCCCGATCACAGACATCCGAAAATACAATTAGACTGGACAAGCCGCCAAGTTTATAGGCAGTCCCAGTGTCGCAATTTCTTTTCGGTTCTTACCTGTGAAAAGTTATTATATTTCTTGGTAAATTTCCTGATTCATTGCGATGATGGCATGTTACAATTGCACAGGATGGCATTTTGGTAAAAAACGGTCATTTCTTCTAATATTCGTGCGTCTTGACTCGTCTCACAGAGCGTAAACTGGCAGCCAGTGTATGCTCGTTGAGCTTACATTTGTCGCACTTAAAAACGCGGCTTGCCCCATCTCCAGTATTGGGAAATCTGTGGGCCCGATAGACCGACGACTTGCGAAAGGTCGCTGGTGGAGGCTGAATAAGGAGAGCGGAGGACCGGGATATCTGATGCGAGACCTATGTCCAGCAGTGGACTGCGATAGGTTGAAGAGGAAAAAAGCATTGATGATCTTATGAGCGTGTCAAACTTTGACGATCTGGAATAAAAGGAGAAGGGAAAGAAAGAAAATAATAAGACTTACTTGGAGGCTGTTGAGTTGCTCGGTGTTGGCGATGTTCTCCGCTTTCAGCTTGTAGTAGGAGTCGTAGAGTTTCGTGTACACATCCGAGTACAGTTTCAGACCCTCGGCTTCACGCATTTGCTCTAGGACCTGTTTAAAATAACAATAATAAATATTCTCACAACGTCATCTAGTCCAAACTAAGCATTACACTGTAATATATATACTAAAGAACTGATAATCATACTTCATTATCAGCTCATTACACGTCTCCACCGGCTTAGTCGTCCACGCGGGCCCAGAGCGGGTTGGACGACTTCACGCCACAACCTTTGAATCTCTTCGCAGGCGTGCATGAAGGTTTCCTCACGATGTTTTCCTTCACCGTAAGAGCGTCGGATAACGTACATAAATTTTCGAAAATTCGAAAACTCATTGGTTCGTGGCAGGATTTGAACCACATTTTCGGCCCAATGGACCGGCGGCTAGCGAAAGGTCGCTAGTAGAGGCTGGATGAGAAAAGCAGAGGACCTGGATATATAGCGCAGAAAGGGGGAGAACTATGTGCAACATGATGATGACATTGTATTGAACATTGCACAATGTGTTTCAAAGATAATGTATAGATAGATCCAGATTTGGTTACACGGTTACCTTTTCAAACTCCCTTTCGGCTTCAGTGGTTTCCGACCCAATGTTCATAGCCCCCCCGAAGGGTTCGTCCTCGTCGGTGTCCATATTCACCTATTCCTTTAACACTGATATAAAATACAAAAAACAGTAAGTAGCAATGAAATGAAAATATAAAAACGAAAACGGTGTTTAGGCGGTTGCCATGGCAACGGCGTCGGTGGCAGTGACGTGAATGTTATGAAACGTTGATGTCAAACCTTAGATTAAGCATGTACTAGATGTAGTCATAAGACGTTGCCGCTCTATCATTGTAATGCAATACACGTCATGTATCTTTGTCTATCACACGAATCCTAGTTACGAGTAGAAGAAACTGTTGATAGACGTTTCACAACTCTGACGTCGTGTCATTTAGTGGCCTCCAAAGAGGCCAAAACATTACGAGCTGTCGTGCAAATTTTTCACAAAGTGTCATAATTTTAATAAATATTTTGAAAAGAAATAAGTAAACGAAGAAAATGTCGTGTTCTGCGGTAAATTGTTCTTCAAGAACCACAAAGAAGGAGTAAAAGACCCGGAATTATCATTTCATAAGTAAATATTTGACGACATTTTCATTCATATTACGTAGTTGTAATGAGACTTATGGATAAAAAACATGTAGTAGTAGACTTTAAATAATGTTAGACATACATTAGCTTGTATTAATTGTAGAAATTACGTCTAAAACAATTAATATTATGCATGAAAATTTAAGGATGTTACATAGTGATGTACTCAACATAGAATTTAATTCCATCGATAGTATTTCTTTAACAATTTCTTTTATACAATTATTGAATTTTTAGGTTCCCGAAATGTCCACAAATCAGAGAAGAATGGGTTAAAAGTGTAAGGCGTGAAAACTGGAAGCCTACGAAGAACTCCAGGCTTTGCTCAAAACATTTTGAGCAATCCTGTTTCATCGTAGGCTTATCAATAAAAAAACTGAAATCCGATGCAGTACCAACCATTTTTGAAGGATATCCTGGATATTATCAACCTGTTAGTTATTTTGACTATTTAGACCCTTTTATGCGAGTCTTTTCTGTATATCTGGTTAGAGTCTTCTTAATATAATCAAATCTTTGAACCGGTATGGTAGATTCAAAATACTTTTAATTTCTTTTTAGGGTTCCGTAGTCAAACAGCAAAAAACAGAACCCTTATAGATTCGTCATGTCTGTATGTTTGTCCGAATATCACATCAACTTTTCTCAGAAAATCTAAAAACTATAAAAATATTGTTATAATTTTGCAAGAACATATTTGTGTTCTGTAATCCACATTATAATTTTAACAAAAAAACATGAAAAAAAAATGTTTTTAGGTCGCATATTTTAAACTGAAACTTTTTTTTCATGATACCCACTATTGTGGGTTATCAATGTAGGTATGTATGGGTCTTTAAAAATGATAATGAGGCTTTCAGTATATATTTTTTAAATTAAATAATTTTTAAGTTTGATTTTGTGAGTGTTATTTAAAATTTGTTATTTATCGTAAAATATAATATAGTCTATTAAATACTACCAATAATATTTTGTTTTATTTGTTCCAACATCATCTAATTTTTAACCCAGGAAGACCAAACTTCAAATATTTGCGTATACAATTTATTATGGTAACGCTTTATTTTTAATTTTGTTGTAGATAAAATTAACAACGTTGCTGTATCTGACTCCATGTTATTTTTAACACAATTTATAATCATCTAATTCTGCAGGTGCGACGACGACGCCCGGCCTAATTCTAGCAATATGTTCGATACCAAGGTCACATCCCTAGTGACGCACATATAAAATCTGTAACTGCACACTAACAAAATTAGACACCGCTTTTCAATATACAGTCTGTCTACCTCATAATATGTCTATGTGTCAAACAGTGTTTTTATTTTTGTTTTTTTTTTCAACGTTTTTCAATGATGGCGTCGTTTGGGTTACAAGTAAAGCCAGTGTCTAGCACAAATAATTATCGTGTAAACAATGATGTAAAAAAGTATAGATTCATGATATGCTTACAAAACAATGGAAATAAAACCGAATGCAGCGACATATCACATTGATGGCACACATATATACGAATGAGCGTACATTTACCTTAACAAAAGCCTACAACTGTATTCTCTTTGGCGGTTAGTTTTTGAGGCACGGTTGGCGCAGCTACCTTTATATATACAGAATACCATTGCGTGTAAATAAATTATTATCGGGGAGACGTTTTCAGAAATAGAGTTGACCCTTTCTATATCCATTATCTAAATAAAAATGAATCTTCAAAATGTATGTACGTGCCTAGCTTTCGAATTATTGCCGTTATTTGATGATTCTTTCTATTTTGTTTGTTGTGTGTGTGCAGTCCAGAGGCCCGAATTCAAAATAATAGCTAACAACCTACTCCCCACCATGACTTATATATTTTTGCATAACTAGTTATTTTTGTCAACAACAACAATCCAATACTTTTTTAATTATTTTAAAAGAAAAATAATTAAAAAAAAGGATGCCAATATTTTTTAAATATTTTAAAGTAATTTTAGTTTCATATTTATTTTAGTTGTTTTCGAAACCGCGTCACCACAAACCTTAATGGTTTTTGTAAATAGTTTGCTTAATTTTGATATTTTTTTAAATTTTATTACTGTAACAATGTTTTATATGGTAATTATAAAAAATAATAATATTAGTTTCGAATTTATTTCTCTATAGGTACTTTCCCTTCTTGTTTTTTGCACAACTTTTGTGTTTGGTCGATTTTATATTTTATATTTTAATGTAAAATATAGATTACATTATACAGTGAAATATAGCAAAAAGTTAATTCAATATGTACACCCGTAGTTTTTGAACTAGATAGGAGAACACATTGCACAGCACATTGGCCACTAAGACTTCTAAGAACTAGCGTTTCCAAGCGTGGGAATAAGGGTGAATTAATGCGATAGCAGTTCATTGTATAGTATTCAATATCATTCAATTTATTTATGCTGTACAGGGCAGGCACTTCTTACGTCAAACCAACGGACAGACAATCTAGAAAGAAAAAAATACATATAAATTTATGAGTAAGACGGCCTCGAAGTTTAACCGGCTAAGGACTGAATTAATTGATCTGTAATATTCTCTCAGGTTTGGGGTGTTCTGAGAAACATATACATTTTGTTTTGTTATTTTACACTGTTAAAAATAGTGATCCTTACCTTACATTCTTTATTATCAAATAGCTTTTGCTCGCGGCTTCACTCGCTTTAAGAATGCAAAGTCTCAGCCTGATCAGTTACATCTACATCTACGGGTACAGAAGTACACACTTCCAATTTTTAAAAGTTCAGGAGGCCTATGCAAGTTATAGTGACTTGCATAAATTTTTGAGTAGTGTGTCATTGCGCGTCATGTATGATTCATTTGTTTGTCATAGCAAGCTATGTCTGTAAGCTGAAGCGCTTATGTCTGTAGTTACTAGCTATGTCAAGTCTAATAAATTTAAGGCATCTACTGATTTGTTTTATATATGTGCATAATCATCACATAATATGTACGTATACTGATGGGTTTAGTTGCCTAAGAAACGGAAAGGAATAGAGCTCTTTGCCTCTTTAATTGCTCCGCGATTATAACAACCTGGCCGTCTTCAAGGCAATAGTGAATAGGTTGTTTCTAGGCAGACATGCTCCATCCTCGGCCGGATCATCACTTACCATCAGGAGAGATGGCGGTCAAATATTTGCCTACAGAAGATAAAAAAGTTCTATTAAAGTGATGCATTTTTAATACCTTTTAATAACACATACTAATTCAACCCCTCTGTAGGTTCTTCTGCCCTATTCGCGCAGTGCAGCATTGATGGAAAATTATATCGGTTTATCAGCATTGATTTAAATCAATGCTGATAGATTTAAATCTCAATGTTTATCACTTGTTAGGCTCAATCAATGCCGCTCCGTCAATTCTGTCATGGTTAAGCGTATCCCTTACCATCAGAGAGCGTGTACCGTCCTGTAGATACACTTTATAACATAAAAAAAACCAAATCATCTACCGAAGTTCAAAATCATCTTCCTTTTAAAACTATCAGGTGGTTAGAGCGTCGGTGGCTCAATGGTGTGGACTGTTGCCTACCGGGAAGGTGAGGTTCAAATCCCGCACAAACCAATGTGTTTTCGAGTTTCCGAAAAGATATGTGCGTTATCCGATGCTCTTACGGTGAAGGAAAACATTGTGAGGAAACTCCTGCGAAGAGATTTAAAGGTTGTGCGTGAAGTCGTACAATCCGCACTCGGCCCGCGTGGACAATTAAGGCCTAATCACCCTATATGGGTAGGCTCGGTGGGGACGTTTAATGAGCTGATGATGCCTGAAATGTCCTAAGCAAACTGGGAAAAACGCACAGTGACTTTGACTATGCATTTTTCCCTTTTTCAGCCACTGCCGACCACAGTATTTTTTAATTTTATTTATTTATTTATAAGGCACATCAACAATGCAAACACAAACGTTTGTAAAATACACATAATTTATTTTTTCATTTTTTAGGGTGTAATATATTTAAGTTATCTTCTTTTATTTATTTAGATTGTTTCTAGTTTGATGTAATTTATAGCAATAAGAGTTGTGAAATGATGAGTAATCTAGTGTTCACATAAATTGCACAGCATGTTCAAATAACTCGTAGATTTTTAATGTGTGTGTCTTTTATTTAGTTAGTATGAGTTTTTAGTCTACCTACTCAGTAATATAATAATTGCACGTACATCCATTAAACTAACTAGTTTAAATTAGATAACTATCGAGATCCGTTAGGGTCCGAATACAACTGATTCAACAACTTATGTAACAATGTAGGTTTGGTTCCTTTGGGAGGTGTGCGTTAATTGAATTACGCATGGATAATAATGACACATACATAGAAACATATTTTGCAATTCATTGACGACCTATTTGGTGTTGCGGTTGAGAGGTCGGCCGCAACACCAAGGGTTCCGGGTTCGATCCCCGGGCAGTACAAACATTTGTGTCCATGAACATGTCTGTTTGTAATGGTCTGGGTGTTTTCTATGTATAATATGTATGTATTTACAAATTATATATGTATGTTTATCCGTTGTTAGTACCCATAATACAGGCTTAACGCTTAACTTGGGGCTAGATGGCGCTGTGTGAATGTCAGTAGATATTTATTTATTTATTAACCTTTAAGTAAATTGCAAAATATTTTTCCGGGTTAGAACCGAAAAGCTTTCTTGACTGGTAGCAGTAAACTGTTGGATATAATCCTTTCTCTAGGTACGCCACAAAAACCTATTGTCCACCATTCATAGTCATCAGCTCATTAAACGTCCCCACCGAGGGGCACGAGCCTGCCCGTAAAGGGTGTATAGGCCTTCGTCGTTCACGCAGCTCAGTGCGGATTTACTTCACGCACAACCTTCGTAGGCGTGCCGCAGGTTTCCTTCACCGTATGAGCGTCGGATAAACGTACATATAATTTCAAAAAGAACGTACAAGATATGGCGGGATTTGAACCTGCACCCTCCAGATAGGAAGGCAGTAGTCCACACTTGCTCTGGAGGCAGTTGTTACGTCTGTTGTTATGCCCATCGCACCCACCACGGCGGATTCCCACTCGTAATAATATACCTGAAGGTCCGGGATATCTAATCGCGTCCGAGTAATGAGGAAGTGTACCGTTTAAATGGGACAATAGCCGTTGTCAGTTTCGAGTACCTCACTGATTGATGGGTTTCCGTAGGGTTAAGTCAGTGTCCGCTAAAGTTAAAAATAAAAGTAATTTTTGCTTTGACACGTAACAACTGCCTCAAGAGCAAGCGCGTGCATTGGTGTGGACTGCTGACTTCCGATCTGGAGGGTGCAGGTTCAAATCCCGCCATGAATCGTACGTTCTTTTTCTTTTTGAATTTTCGAAATTATATGTACTTTTATCCGACGGTTTTATGGTGAAGGGAATCATCGTGAGTAAACCAGCAGCACGTCTACGAAGAAATTCAAGGGTTGTGCGTTTAGTCGGCCGATCCGCACTGGGTCTGCGTGGGCGACTAAGGCCTACACACCCTATGCGGGAAGGCTCGTGCCCCTTGGTGGGGACGTATAATGAGCAAATAAACTGCTTCCATGATCTTGTGTTGATACGTGATTGTTGGATTCCGATCGCTACGTGTTCTGAGGTTGTGGCTTCAAATCTTACGGGATCATTGCGTACAGTTAAGTCACTCTGTACGATTTTTCCCAGTTTGGTTATGAATTGCAGGTTGAATCGCCTGATTGTCCGAAAAGAAACCAATCCGATTTGAGCCTACGTAGTGGAAAACGGCGCAATCTCCCCATTGCTATGCTGTGCGAGAGGGGCCCTTCAGCAGGCTGTATAAACTAATGGTAAATTTTCCTTTTTTAGAAATGTATGTTGATTTTTTTTATTTAACGAAGTGAACAGCGCGGTCAGAACGTTGTAAGACTGACCATGACAGAGCGGCACTGAAGTAGACCAACTGATAAACAAATATTATTCTCCATCAATACCGTACTGCGCCCGTCACCCAAGACAACATATGTAAGGTCTCCGAGTTACAATTATAAAAATATTATAATTGTAACTCGGCGTGTGCTTCTATATATGTAAGAACAGGAAGGGTAATCTGCATGTAATATTTGATGATTTTTTTTGTAGTTTTAAGTACTCTAATACATTAACTTATAATAAGCTGTAACATTGTCTTGAACGAGAACTTCTGCCGTTAAACTGTTGCACAGTTTGGCAGACATTATTTTGTGTAAATGTAATGTTACCATAAAATAAATAATAAAAAAGGTAAGGTTACCGGAGGCCCGAAATTCTCTCTTCCCATCCCTAATCAGGAGATGGACATACGATACTTCTTAACCCACTTGCTTTCCGATGAAAGCAAAAATGGATATATAATTAGGAAAGGAAGAGTAACCTAACACTTTAATATGAAACTTTGAAAAATAGAAAACAAAAACTTTATGGCACTCTATCATCTGCCCTTTTCTCCCTTTCTAGTGATCGATCTCTCAATGTATCTACAAAGTAAAATCAAATAGTTTATCTGCAGAATTGTTCATTCGACACTTGCAAATATACAAACCAAACCTCAAGGATATCTATCTTAAATACGTAGAAAGTATTAATTGAATGCTTCATTACAGAAAACAAAAAGTTTAAACGCTCAATCCGTTTATTATTTAAATAGAACGCGATCATTCAAATGGAAACCGTCACTAACCTTTAACTTAGACTTGCTCGGATAAACACTTACTTTTTGTTATCACAAGGATGCTAAATGTTTTATTTATTAGCTCTTAAAAATTAGGGCAAATATCGCAAATAATGAATTCGATTAGATCATAAGAAAGGTATTTATGCGGGCAATTGAAGTGTACTAGTTCTTATCGAGAGTATACTATTTATTGTGTTAATCTATGGATTAATGTATAGTATAACTAGTTATAACGACCTCGATGAGGCGCTACCATCATTTTCTCTGGAAGCACGAACTAAATGAATGTAAAACAATGGTGACTTTTTAGTCCGCCTTTATTGTGGTTCTACGATACCTCAACCAGACAATATGAACTGATTTAATAAGCATAGCTTTTTAACCAAAATAATTACACATTAATTATTTAAATCATTGGTTATATAATCAAGTATCATATATCTGTCTGCCATACGCATGTCTGGGATCTCTGGTCTAGGAAAATTTGAGGCAGTGTCATTTACCATCAAATTGCAAAAAAATACAGGCAAAGTATGACAGGTGAAATATAACATTGTACATAATTCAGTGAATCCAAAATTTTTGTGAAATATTTATGAGACTAAATTCAAAGTTTGCAAATTCAGAATTGTGGAATTTTATAGAGAATATATTAGAAAAGTGGAGGACTTGGATGCCGTTGCAAAATGGAGGAGACCTTTGTCCAGATGTGGGTTGTGATGGGATGAAGAGGGAGGGAGACATATATTTCTTCACAATCTATACATATAAATAAATAGGAGTGTCTGATTATAATATTGAAGTAACCGTTTTTTACTACATGCATATGAATCTAATTACATAAGTAGCATACACGAAATAACATTTTTAAATGTTTTGTCTGTCCGTGTGTCTGTTTATTCAGGGTATCTCTCAAAAGGCTGGACCTATTTTGACGGGACTTCTATTGGCAAGTAGCTCATGTAATAAGGAAAAACTTAGGCTACTTTATTTTAGAAAATTATTTTTTCAGAATTTAATAATAATAAAATCATTTATTCAGTGCCAAACACATACAAAGTTCTGAGTCTAAATTACAGTAAGGACACTGAAAGGTGCCCACTCAGCTTTATGTCGAGGTACTAAGTAAATTTAACAATATTTAATTTTCGTATCAACAGATGTGCCACATATTTGAGGGATGTACTTTTATTCACAAGTAGGTTCTTATATTATAAAATTGCAAATATTTTTGATTTCACTATGTATTCGTATAGCAGTAAAAGTTAGCCTACTGCGTGAGAATAGGTACCGCAGGGCACAGCTAGTGGAACATAATATTGTCCTATTTATTCATCTTACCGGGAAGATTTATTAAGGCTGTTCAGTATACCAGCATGCTCTTCTGATGACTGCCACGATGATAATACCAACAACAAAACGTGGGTGACTTAATATTATTTCCGTCGACGCTGACGCCTTCTTCAAACAAATCTAGCGTCTTAAAAACATCCTTAGTACTGTTTTATTATAACTATGCATAAGATTAACTTTTGCACAAGGCCGCTTACCCTTAAGCATTTTTCTTTCACCCAAAGGATGCCTGGAATAAATTGCTAGCTTAGCAATAAGGCTGCCTACATTGTACTCGTTTTTTGTTGTTTCTTGTTGTGTTGTATGCTTTTTTTTCTTATGTGCAATAAAGGATTTTTTATGTTATCTTATCTAAGTGGAGTTAATGAATAATTTCGGGATACATTAGTTTCCCACTTCAATGCGCGACGCACAATGGTCTACTCTGCTATTGGATATGAACGTTCATCGTTGCTGCATCGGGGACATGTCTTACTTTTTTATATGTCATAAAGTATGTAAAAGGAACTATCAGTTCGCTCACCTGGTGGTAAGCGATACGCCTACCATGTGGTAGTAAGCCTGACCATGGCAGTGTTGGTGGAAATTATTAACGGTAGATAGTTATAATTTTCCGTCAACACTGTCCTGCACCCGTCACCATAGATTTAGAATGACGTTACGCCATGTCTATGCCCTAGACGACAGATGTTAGGTCTTTATGCTTACAGGCATCTAGATTCGCAGTGTTCCCTGTATAATTGCGATAAGATTCTATATTAATTATTTACTCGATTTTCCTTATCTGTTATTTTCCTCCATTATTTAAATGTTAATTTCATATCATAATTTCTGAATTGAATGCTTGTGAAATAATTTACGCATTTTACTAACGCTTTAAAAATCATCAGAATACAGCATGCTTATGGGGAGTTTCGGCCATAACCCATCAAGCGAACCCGTGCGGATTTGTGGGTGCTAACTTCGATCCTGAGATTATAGCCAGAACAAACAGCTTAAAGACAGCTCCACAATTGTGGCTAGTTAGGAACTTAAATTATTTAAAGTAATAAAGAATTGAATTGAAAGTGACAAAGTAAAACTTAAGGAAAAGATATTGATACAAATTAATTTTAGATGCAGCTCGGGCTACATCCCATATAATTATATATATAACCAATACGAATGATTCTGTTCAATTTAAAAGTTCTTGGAAAGACCGGGTAATTTACTAAGTCCGCTGTCGTGACGTATGTCTCGCGATTTCCGCTCTAACGGGGATCTCATGTGACAAACAAAACTGAGATATTCAAAGAATTACTACACGCACCATGGACTTATCCCGTGATTAGTCCATGTGCGAAGTCATTCAATTCTATTTATTTTTAATGAGAATACTGTAAGCATTATTTTGAAATGCAATATATCTTTCATTCGTTTTTAAGTCATATAAAACCATTTCAGTATTCGTGTTTTTGGCATGAGCAGGAACTAGCCAAAAACACAAAAAGAAAATATAAAATAAAAAAAAACAGTTGGAGGGAATGGGATGATACGAAAAGAACTGGGAATTCTTGACGTTGTAATTTGATTATTTTGTGATGTTAAAGCTTATTGTATACTTGACTGAAACTGTGTATTGAAATAAAGTAATTACAATATTTGCAGGGTTTTTTTTAATACGCGAAGTCTCATCTTCCTAAAATCTTTTCATCCTAACGCAGCTTAGTTTACAGGACAAAGGGGGACGCCCTCAGGCTCGTTGTGTATTTTTTTAAGGCTGAGTGTCATCTGCGTTTGCCAATTGCCCGGTGAAGCTGTAAAGGCCATCTGCAGCCAACAGCAGTACTTAGACAGTTCGCAAAAAATGGTCTTCCCTAATATGCATCTAATGGAGTAGTTCTGCGCTTTCCTCATCCAGCCGTCACCAGCGACTTTATACACTACGCTTGTCAAGACGTGGTCTTACTCCAGAGCACTGCTTCAAGTACAACTAAAAATGGAACTTCTTTCGAAAAAATACAATTGTAGGTAAAGACAACACATTTACAACAACCAACGATAAAAAAATAAAAAAACATAATTTATATAAATTTTCAAATGTTTAAAATAAAAAAAAAATACACTAATTTTAAGATAAAGAAAATAGTTTTTTTTAACAATAAATTTTGATCAGGTTAAATATATAGTTTTATGTGTAGAGGCTAAAAATTCGACCAAAATGCGATGTTTTGGTCACCAAATACTTATACGGTTGTTTGATTATTAGTAAAATATATGGTTACATGTATGACTATTAGAACCTAGGTATACATTATACCACAATAAATACTCGTTATCTACCTAAGTAGTAATGTAGGTAAAAAATTACATATTACGTGCCATATTTTCCCCGGCCTTTCCCAGTGAGTCAAGTTGAATTTGTAGCAGTATACTCAAAGTCAACAAAATCAAAATCCAATATTTCAAATTAGGCTTACAAAGAGCACTTTTGAACGTCAACAAAATACACAAAAAAACAATAAAAAACATTGCAAATATCAAAGTAAAGCACAAAAATGAATTTTGATACTTAAAATAAGCGCTTCAGTGTTTTGGCCTGTTGTGCAAAAACTATACTTTAATATACTTAAGGATAATTCTCTTCGTCAAAACAAAATTGCAGGTTCAATGCGTAGGTAAAGTATATTGTTTTATAGTTTTGTTTTAATCTAATATGGTTTTTGGACTTACATTACCAATACCTGTTTACATAAATAAAATTTAAATATCTGTTTATAAAATTCACCCTTTGAACGCCAATAAAAACTTTAGTCGTCAGAAACAAAAGATTGTCTATTGTGTCTGGATTCCTGGTTAAAAGAACTGCTATAAAAACCAATAGATTAATTTATATTTTGTAGGCTCTATAGAGATGTCACATTGATTGGCGGTATGTTTGGCTGCGAAGAGATTCGAAGGTTGTGTGTGAAGTCGTCCAATCCGCACTGGGCCCGCGTGGACGACTAAGGCCTAATCACCCTGTGCGGGTAGGCTCGTGCCCCTCGGTGGGGACGTTTAATGAGCTGATAATGATGATGATGATGATGTTTGGGTGTTGAAATTCTTTTAAAAGGCCGCAACAGTAACCGTCCATGTTAATCAACTGCTGGACATAGGTCTCCCCCATTTGGTGTAATGGTTGAGACGTCAGCGACTACACCGAATTTTCCGAAAGGTTCTGGGTTTGATCCCCGGGCGCATGAACAAGTCTGTTTGTCATTGGTCTGGGTGTTTTCTAGGTATGTATAATATGTATTTTTAAATTACATATATATGCATGATTATCAGTTAGTAGTACCCGCAATACAAGCTTCACGCTCAACTTGGGGCTAGATGGCGCTGTATGAATGTCAGAGGAATTATTAATTTATTAATTTCTACCAGAAATCCCGGTCCTCCGCTTATCTCGGCCAGCCTCAAGCAACGGCTTTTCTCAAGTCGATCTATCAGGCTGGAGGGCGTCCTACATTACTAAGCGTAGCCAGACGCGTGTTCACTCACCGTAGAGCGTCAGTAGCTCATTGGTGTGCACTGTTGCCTTCCGATGTGGCGGGTGCAGGTTCAAATCCCGCCATGTACGAATGTATTATGAATGTCGTGACACTCGGTGGGAAAACATAATAAACTGTTCATGATAAAGATGGTATCCATTAATGATAATTATTATTGTTACCCTCGTGGTGCAACAATATTAATAACAACATTTATTTACTAGAAATACGGTAATTAGTTGGTCATAACAATATAAATAATCGACTTTTTAACCATTCCACCATATGGATCGTCGGTAATAAATGACATTTTCCTAAAAAGGAAAGGATGTTTTAAAGCTTTTTGTTTTAAAAAATACAAATCTTTACACGTTTTCACAAAATATTTTTTTAAGGAAATATTTTATATTTTTCCCTGGTTCATTAAATATGTCTAGATATAGAATACTTATATATATATATATATACACATAATTTACTTTCTACAACAAAAAGTGCAAATTTTCGAATCGATTTTAACCAATACAGCATTTATCCTTATCCAATAAAATACCTTAAACACATTATAATAAATGACATTTTCCTAAAAAGGAAAGGATGTTTTAAAGCTTTTTGTTTTAAAAAATACAAATCTTTACACGTTTTCACAAAATTTTTTTTTAAATAACAAATCTTTAATTTTTTAAAAATGGTGTATCTATTATGTATAGATATCTATTATGTACTCATTACTATCGCCACTGGACTCGTCACCGTTGTTTTAGAATTACCCCGGGTTCAGTAGGGTTCAATCTGGCAACCCTATTATCGGGACCCGAGGTAGCCCCACTTATTTTGGCAAAGGGTAATCTGTGCTCGCCACTTGTCTGGTGAAGCTGTGAAGGCCATTAGTGGTTAATTGTAAATCTGAAAAAAAATTGCACCTAAACGTGGCATCCTGCCGTACAGTAAACGAGGCTCTGGCGATCCGAGAAACACATTGGACCATCGCGGTAGCTTATGGTCTGTCCAGTTTAGTGTAGGACTAGTATTTAGCTTATTATTGAGAAAGAAAAGTTATTTAAAGTTTTTAAGTGATAGTGTTCAAAAGTTTCTGTTGTTTTTTTTCATGTGAGGTAGTCTTCATCATCATCATCTTAACGCATAAACGTTCCACTGCAGGATATAGGCCATTCCACACAGCGTGGTTATGGCGAGTTTGGGCCGTTACCCACAACGGGGGCCCCGATATGGATTGGTGGGTGTTAACGAACTAGGCTAAGATTGCAGCCGGGATCGACGGCTCAGCGTGTCATTCGAAGCACGGAATCATCTTTCTTTTCAAGACAATCAGGTGACTAAGCTTGCAATATCCTAATCAAACTGGGAAAATTCGCACAAAGTGACTTTCACTATGCGAGCACCATGCATGATTCGAACCCACGACCCCCGGATCAAGCGGCGATCTAAAGCAACGCTGAACAAACTAGACCACAGCGGTAGTTCGAGTATATTGTGTATCTTTTTCTGAGATTAATATTTATTTCATTGAAAATTGTAGTAAACGTAACTACTAGTTAGTAAATAATTTTGTAAGCAGCCAGTATTTTTGTCCCCCCTTTTATCCTGTTCAAGTATCCTACGTTACACTTGTTAAAAATTAATAAATCTCTCGTAGGTAGTTTGTGAATGGCACGAGCCTAGGACGATATAAACCAAACGGTTCCACAAGGACTATATAAATTGCCCGCTGTCCGGCTGCACCTACAGTGCGCGCTGGCCGCATCACGCCCACGAGAAAAAAATAAAAAAACCTATCTGACAGCTAAACGCGGGTGCGCGGGAAAATTTTTAAGTGTTCGCGAAATAACATAATTGTTTGACAATTCGTTTTGGTGTTGTGTGTGAGTTTGTGTTATTGTGTCAGAGAAAATCGTAAGTACCTACATTTATTGCATATATAAAAAAAAAACATTGTATCAAATACTCATTGTATTGTACTTAATATTTTTTATTTTAATGTATTTTACTTAATTTATGATATGATACCTAGTTATGTCATAAATATTATTTTTCTATTTTTAATATTTATTTTTAATCTTTAAATAATTTTTGTTTTTGTGATTTTAAGGTTTAAGTATGACCAGAAAATATATATAGATAGGACTTTTTCAATTTTAATTTATCACTATGTTTTATATAATATTTTTGATAAAATTATATTTAATTAAAAGTTATAATTGATCAAAATGCTTATTTCTGATGGAGCATCCATAGTACATAAAATAATTCTTCAATGAAATTTTTCAATGAAATATAAAATTAGTTTGAACATTTAATGGATCATTAAATAATTCAAATTAAAATAAAATCCAAATGAATCTTTCGCAAACTATAAATTATTAAATATGATATATTAAAATTCATTGCAATAATTTTCCGATCCGCACTCAAATAAATCCAATCTAAATGTATATAAAATGTCAGTTCATTTAATCTTTATTTGAAGTTAAAACTTACTTAAACTAAGGTTACTTTTTAATTAAATTTCTTGATCTTTAAAATGATAAATTGATGTAAAAATATATTAGGTCAAAATTAATTATTATTGAAAATATAAATACTAAATGAATATAATATATTATTTAACAAAATCGAAAAGTACGTCTGCCGAGGCAGGGTTCCCAAAACACTGGCAGCATTCCCCGCTGAATAGCAATGCTTATTCTTTGACCAAGGAAGCTGCTGGCTCTGGAGTCCCCTGTAGCCTCAGTCAAACGTACTGACAGATCTTTTAAAAACATTTGCCTCGTTTGCCCAAGGACCCATGGTCTCAATCGCTACCGGCACAAATATATTTGTTACCGATATCCTTATATTTTCGGAATTTAGAATTTTCTGCTGCCGTAGCAGCTGCCGCTTGGGGAGGTACCATCGATGTGACAAGGTGCCAGAGTGTCTACACAAGTGGCATCCCATACTCACTTACACCATTTTCCAAGGGATAAGGGTCATCCATCCGGTCTCTTGCCATCGCTACGCAAGACCCCGCTAGGCTCTAGTAACAGGGGACATGGGCACTAGAAAGAGCACGGCGGAAATGTCATTAACAGCAGATGTTTGAGAAGCGACCAGCGCTTCTCTGGCAAGAAGGCATGCTGTGCCAGGGAATCGACCCAAGCACCGCAGCAGCAGCGGTGAGGCTCGTTTAATATAAAATTGTATCAATAAATAAATAACAATAACTATCAGGCAATAAGGATAAGGACGATGTTAAACACCAGACAAGGCGTAGTCAAACGCTGGTTATTTAATGTAAAAAAAAACAATTTTTAATTTTATTTTTAATATTAATTTGCATTTTATTGAAATACATATATATATATATATATATATTATATATATATATATATATATATATATTTGGTTTTGTACATTTTGCCAGTGTTCTTTGTTACATTTAAGTTTATATATATTAATATATATATGTATAATTCGCATACTCTTTAAAAATAAGGTTTTGTACATTTTGCCAGTGTTCTTTGTTACATTTAAGTTTGTTTTTAGGATGACTCTAATTTTAAAACACAATGCACAATATAGATAGGCTTCAATTGGCAGAAGAAAACAGGCCAGTTTTTTCAATTAAAGAACATATATTAGCAATTTATAACAAGCATTATTTATTTTACTGAATTTTATCGTTAGAAACCATAGAAAAATATGAATAAGCTAAAAATAATAAATGAATTCATTGAGATTTATCGTAATATAAACTGTATAGCGTCGGTGTCAGTGGTGTGGACTGTCGCCTTCCTACGGAGGGCTGCGGTTCAAATCCGACACGTACCAATGTATTTTCGAATTTCGAAATATATATACGTTATCCGACGCTCTTACGGTGAAGGAAAACATCGTGAGGTAACCTTCATGCACGCCTGCGAAGAGATTCGAAGGTTGTGTGTGAAGTCGTCCAATCCGCACTGGGCCCGCGTGGACGACTAAGGCCTAATCACCCTACGGGTAGCCTCGTGCCCAGCTGATGATGATGAAACTATATAGCCTTCTTATTTTAGATATTTATTAGAAATAACAGTATATTTAATAACGCGTAGATAGCCATAGTTATATATTTTTTTGATATGTCATTTTATTTAGTTAACTATACTGTAAAGGCCCATCCAATATTATTTAAGTATATTGTATTGTAGACAAAAATTGTTACGAATATATATTCGTAAAACAAACTTCGAAGAGTTTTTGATGGCGTGCTACGAGTGTAACAAAAAACTGATGATTAACGAGGCTTTTTAAAAAAAAATGTTTTATTCATTTTAAAAATTTAAGATCTTTACAGAACCATATACATCTCTCTCTCATCGAGATCTGGCTCGTGCTGTTGTTTTCTTAAAAGAATCAAGTTAAAAAATCAGTACTCTTCAAATATATGTATGTAAAAATAAACAAAACTATAATGTTTATTCAAATAAGTCCCCATTAATATTAACTATACGGTTTATTTCATGATAAAATGTGATAAAATGAATATCAAAATACAATTTTCTATAGAACCTCTTTCATATTACACCATGTTCATATTAGGCTAAAATGTGTCATGTGTGGATAAATCTTTTCCACTAATTGACAAAGAAAGTTCATTCGCGGTCTATATGTAGCTAAGCGACGAAGGCGAAGGTTTTGAGTATATTCGTCAAGTTTTTCGGGTCAACTGGGGATTATATTTAAAAGCATTTATTTCTGTTTCGATAACAAGCCGAGTTAATATAAGGTTAATTGTCACAATCATCAAATATACTAGCGACCAGCCCATGCTTCGCACGGGTGCAATGTTGATGTTCGTAATAGGCACGCTCCCGCCTCCCCAGTCGACCGGTCTGCCGCAATCTCTACGTACCGCAACTTTTAAAACCGTAATATTTTCAAAAATGTTCATATAAATCATATTCTGTAAACGGCCATATATCTATATTAAATCAACAATGTGTTTAAGGTATTTTATTAGATAAGGATAAATGATGTATTGGTTAAAATCGATTCGAAAATTTGCACTTATTTGTTGTAGAAAGTAAATATATATATATATATATATATATAAGTATTATATATCTAGACATATTTAATGAAACAGGGAAAAATATAAAATTATAATAAATTACTATTTCACTCAAACTCGTAGGAACCTTCCTACGGGTACCTACCCGTACATATCTTAGAACCAAATCTCAAACAAGGCTAGATGACATTAACCCGAGAGTCTAAAATTTTATTTGAACTCAAAAGTTCAACAAACTGTCACTGTCTATTAAAATTCGCATGAAACGTTCTATGTATATTTTCCTTATAGAAATGCGGAAATGGTCTTAAAATTGTTGAAAAACTATTAGAAGCTTAGTTTGTTATAATATAGTACTGAACTGTGTAACCGGACTATTTTTATCGATATCAAATCGGTCACATATTCTTTATGTACAATAATTTTTTTTACCCTTAAAGTGACTCAATATATGAAGCCAAAGTGACTCAATATATAAAGGACCAGGTAGGTACCTACTTATTTAATTAATCTATTTCTAAATAACTTATCTTAATACTAATGGTTTCAACATAAAAAATATACTAGTTTTTTGATGTTGAAACCATTTTTTAAATTTAATTTTGATTACGCTCATGCACAAAAAATAAACGAAATATTTTTCCCATAAATTACTATTATTTAAGGTACAAAACACTTGATAATGTACTTATAGTTTTATTATTTTTATATTTATATAATAATTTTGAACCATTATTATTTTGAAAACAATGAAATTCTTCGTTCCATGGCATAATTATAATTATAATACTATATTTTCATTAAATAAGTCTAATATTTTTCAAACTCGAAAAATGTGAAAGTATCAGCAAGTAATTTTTGCAACATTCGAACGTGTCATTGATATGCCGAATAGTAATAACACAAAGCATGCAGTCGTAAAACACCAAATTATGTAATTAGGCCGAAGACCTTAACCCTGGCCTGGTAAATGGAACACCAATGCCTTCCATCCGAGCGTGAATGGTCGAACTATAGCCGTGAACTAGTCTGGCCTTGGCAAGGTTGACGGTCCCGCGGCAGAAGATGCAAAACTGGTTACACACTCCAGGGTTGAAATAATCGACTAGCCTAGTCAATTTTGACAGTCTAATAAGGTGGTAGACTCAATTCAATTCAATTCTTTATTGCTTTTCCATGTTTATAGGTTGGTATAATTATAACAAACATTAGTATCGATATGGACCCTGTCGGGCACAGCACAATCACACAGAGAGGGGGACTTCAATGCTTCAATAAGATATTTCTACAATAAATATTCTTTGTATAAAATTGGTAAATGATATGTTATTAAATAAAATCTGTATTATTTGGAAATATTTTCACTAAATTAAAAATAATAATTTAATTTTTAAATCATTAAAAAAAATATATATAAAAAAATAATTATACTATTTTGGCATTTACTCGATACCTACTAAATCTAGGTACCGCCGCAATGCCAGATATCGTCCCGTGAAATAAAGTTTATGCACTTTCGTGTATCGGGATGGGGACTGTAGTTAGCGAAATTACCGGGTATATGAGACATAACAACTGCCGTCTCGGGTGACGGGCATAGTTCTTTCAGTTATTGGTTTTCTTCAATACTGCTCTATCATGGTCAGGCGTCATCAGCTGAGCTAACTGACTATCCCAATCACTGTATAACATGAAAGTTCCCGCGGCAGAACATATGGGAAACTATTTACTCTAGGATTGAATAAGTGGTTGTACTAGTTTCGTGGAATCGTTAGAATTAAATAGGTTTTTTGTTTTTTTTACGACTCGGTTCGTTGTCACTTGGTTAGTAACCTGTATAAAGATATGAAAAATGTTACCGGTTAACGTGACACGTTTAACTCTACAATGTAACCAAGTTTAGATTAAAGAATATATTTATTTTGTTAAGTAATAATCTCTCCCCGTACAGCTTGTAAATTATTGGATTAAGTGATATATGAGTAACATTTAAGTTTCGAAAGTGAACTAAACTATATATTTGATATTTATGTAATTTTTTCCTAATAAGATGTTGTTACATTGTTTTTATTAATTAAAACTCAACGCCATGTTTCCTTAGTTACAAGCTATTACGCATAATTATAATGAAAAATGCAAAACAAACACGAAGAAAGAAGAAATTAAATTTTATCAGTTTGCCAGAACAGATGTTACGGATATTTTCATAAAAAAACCATCAAAAGTAATTTATGTCTCACCCAGCGCAACTGAATCATCTTTTTCGAAGTTACGCCGATCAAGTTTTATGGTTTGGCAGATTGCCTTTGCCAAACCATAAAACTTGATCGGCGTACTTAGGTTATATTCTGCGCAGCTTCAAGAAAGATGTCAAAAACTTTCATCTTATCGAGATTCATGCCTGGTTTCTGTCTAGTTGGCTTTTAAAGCGTTCAAACTCAAACTCAATATCATTTATCATCAGTTTTAGTGCAGTATTAGCGGTGCTCAGATCTGTGTGCTTGAAGCACCAAAGCTCATCACTTTTTACAATTTCTTTATTAAAAAAAAACAGATTTGATTTCCAAAATCAACTCCCAATGATTTCCTCGCGGGCTGATCTCTAGCAGTTAACATCCTGCAGCGCCGGATCTTCAATTTTTTTTGGGTGGGGCAAAAATTTAGAAATGCCGCACCCCGCCCTCTTTTATTTTTTTACCTTTATCATCCTATATTATTTCACTAATTTATAATAATAGGCCCAAATTGATTGACATTTGGACAAAGCTGCAACTTTTTACGCAGCTGTAATCAGTTTCAGCGATATTATCTCCTTGTCTACTCCTCGGTGCAATGATAAGCAATGGTAAGCTCTTCATGTACTCGACCTGACATAGAGCGCTCTCGTACAAACATCTCAAGATCAGTCACACGTTGGAGGGAATGAAACACAGCCCAAGTCTCGATCGAATCGAAGGCTTTCTCATAGTCCACAAACGCCAAACATAATGGTCAGTTATACTCTCCGCTCTTCTGTATAACCTGCCACAGCGTATGTAATATGTAGTCTATGGTGCTGAAGCCTTTGAGGAACCCGGCTTGTTCGGAGGGCTGGAAATCGTCAAACATATGCGCGAGACGGATCATAATGACTCTGGAGAATAACTTGAAGATGTGGCACAATATCGTAATGGGTCGTTAATTCTTCAATAAGCTTTTAATATCTAAGATAACTCGTAACAGATGTAAAAACGGCAAGATTAGTTTATTTTAGTCATTTTTATAATGTAATGTCGTATGGTCTACCGTTGTGGGGTACGGCTGCCGACATTGATACAATATTTGTGCTACAAAAAGAGCTTTTATCTACAACCTTAGACCACGTGACTCTCTTAAAGAACAGTTCAAAGAAATAAATTTGTTTTTTTGTAATGTAATTTTTGTATATTTTTGTCGTTCATAAGTGCTTTTTGTAAGCCTAATTTAAATAAATGAATTTTGACTTTAACTTATCATACCCGGAATATTAGGCTCTCTCCAAGCGGATACGAAAACTCGTTCGCAGAGAATTCTACTATTTCAATACAAGGTTAATTAAGGACCTTATTAAGGAGAACAGGGGGCCCAAAGTTTTCCAAAAACCACTTGGAAGGAGCATTCTGGTGAAGCTTAATATAGCAGATGGCCAACTACTCACATTACGCCAACAGATCCTGGAAGAGTTTGAGAAATTCTATGGATTTGTCGAACGCTCATCAGTACAGACCGAAGACAGCGAAGATCTACGTGCCCTACTAAGGCACCATTGTACGTAGGATATGCCGGATGTTGACGTTAGCGAAATTAGTGCAGCACTGAAGCAACTGAGAAATGAAAGGGCCCCGTGGGATGACGGTATTACGACAGAACTCCTAAACACCGGTGGACAACCCATCCTTAGGACATTAGGTGAGCTCTTTTAATGCCGTCATCTACCTGGGAACTACACTGGAAGCGTGGTCCACAAGCGTTCTTAAGAAGGGTGATAAAGCTCTCTTGAAGAATTATAGACCGGTAGCGTTTCTGATAAGCGTCGGTGGCGTCCTTCTCCAGATTGTCCAAGAATAAGTTTACTTGGGCTAAAACTTGACCGGCACAATTTCGGAAGGGAAGCTAGTAGGAGGATTCATTTGGGCTGGCGGCATCAGGCAAGTTACATCAGATCTTCACGTCGACGATTCCGCAACGCTTAAGGACAAAAGTCTTTGAGAAATACGTCCTACCCATACCAACATACGCAGATGAGACATGGACACTGACTGCGGATTGGTTCAGAAATTCAAAGTTACTCAACGAGCGATGGAGCGTGCTATGTTGGGAGACTCTTATACATAAAATCAGAAATGATGTTATCCGCAAAAGAACTAAAATTACCGGCATAGTTCGCCAGATTAGCGAACTGAAGTGGCAGTGGGTAATGATGTCGCAGAACCGATGGCCGTTGGAGCAGACGAGTTCTGGAGCGGAGACCGCGTCTTGGCAAGCGTAACGTAGGACGCCCTCCGGCCCGATGGACCGACAACTTGCGAAAAGTCGCTGGTGGAGTCTGGATGAGAAAAACGGAGGACCGGAATATCTGGCGCAAAATGAGACCAATGTCCAACAGTGGACTGCGATAGGTTGAATAGAGAGGGAAAAGGTTTAATCACCTTTCTTGAAGAGAACACCACCACGCCATTGCTCCTCACCTTTGGTGTCGCACCATCACCGATTCCGGAATTAAAAAGCTTCTGAAGGGTCTTAAGCACTGGCGTGCCCCACTTTCAAAAGCTCTGCGGTATATCCGTCGTAGCGGGGTCTAATAACGCTTAAGCTGTTTCATAACCATCCTAACCTCGGCAAAAAAGCAATGTCATTAAAAAGTTACAATTTATCAATTATTGGTATTGATATTAATCAATTAAGTTCTATAATGAAATAAGACTACTCGCCTCAGCTTTTTCGAAGTCACACTGGATGAAAAAGGCGTTTTATTTCCAATTTATTTTGTATATTTTCTTAAAAAACGTGGTCGCTTGATGCAAGTAAAAGGAGCTTAATTGTTTATTTTTTTTTTTTTCAATTGTAGCTGTCCATCATGAAAATGATATAGCTTTAAAGCAGCTAAGTTGGCATCAATTAACATAGAGAAATAACTACGTAACTTTGAAATAATACACTGCTGCCCTGTATAGAGATCGACGAGAGAGTTTTCGTATACAGCGTCATTCCTCAGATCGCAGCTGCACCCGCCTGCTGACCGTGATCTGCGGGCGCCTATTTAGAACTATGCAAAAAAATGTAATGGTTCAGTAACATGCCTTACTCCGCGCTCCGGTTATCAGTCGTATTTCTATGGCCATGCACTTGTACTATTATTTATTCCGCGGGCAAGTAAGGTAAATGATGAGTGGTCCATTAGTCGGTTTGCCGCCCCCTGACCGTGCCGCCCGGGGCACGTGCCCCCGTCTGCCCCCCTAGATCCGGCCCTGACATCCTGCATCTGCTACCCGCCCGCTCGGTTAGGAGACGGCACACATTTCATTTTCCGTTAAGTGGACGCCACTCGAGAACCTTTCCGCAACATTTTACGCACTATGTGCCCTGCCTTAATATTTCATTAGTCAAATTAAGTAAGCAAATCCAAATGGATACTTCGACATCCCTTACGAGGTGTTTTTTAGTATTTGTTTGAAATTGCAAAACCAGTTCCAACTACCAGTGACTATATGGTATTGAACTTAAGGCCTTGGAAGGGTTTAACTATGGCACCCCGTCAAACCTGCTTTACTAACATAATGGTTACTTGCATTTTGATAGAACAAGCGAAGTATAAAAAATAAGACTGCATGTTGGCTGACGAGAAAAATAATTTAAATGAATAAGATTGGATAGATTTTTACACCTACCTGTATGCAAAAAACTAAATGTAGAAATTAAGACTGACAATGACAAATATAACCTTAAAGACTGACTCTAATCCAGCAATTCAAGATCCTCAACGAATCTCAGTAAGTAGTCACTCTTTTCAAAATATTGATTATATAAAAAGAACAGACTAATATTATTTAAAGTTGAAATAATTGTTTAAAATGTAGTTTTAAACCTATTGAGTTGAATCATGGTCGAAAGTTACAGTTAAATATTATGCAGCTAACAAGATACGAATAGGTACATTTTGTGATTTACTGTATTTTGTTATTGTAAATGTTTCACTGAATAAATATTTACTTACTTAATAAAATATGTAATATCGATAACACAAGCATGCTCTGCAAACAATGCTTGTTTATTCACAAAACACCGCGTATGTGTACGTGCATATGATATTTTACAAATAAATAAAACTTTATAAATATAAACAAAAATGACCTCGGCGTGATTGAAGAGGAAATAAATTATGTAATTATCATTAAAGTTGCAGTTAACGGCGCGTGAACTCATTCTTTGAGTGATGGG
Organism: Leucinodes orbonalis; assembly: GCA_019425675.1. Lineage (NCBI taxonomy): Eukaryota > Metazoa > Arthropoda > Insecta > Lepidoptera > Crambidae > Leucinodes > Leucinodes orbonalis. Next base: position 43,215 of record PQWD01001659.1, read on the forward strand.
TGATACATTTTATTGTTTTCCTGCTTGCAATCTTTGATTGCTAAAAGGTCTGTGTGTCATCAATAACTACTGATCCACCGGTGTGCCTTCTAAGCTGTGTTGCCACTTAAATTTTAGAAAAAGGGCTTTTTGTGAAGTTAAAAAGGGCGAAATAGAGCATCAAAAGGATTTTCTGTTCTAAAAATGCTGAAATAATCATGTCATGAAGCCGTTGTTAAGAGCGTCTAAAAACGTCACCATGATCGATGAAATGGCTTCATCATCATCAGCTCATTAAACGTCCCACCGAGGGGCACGAGCCTACCCGTATAGGGTGATTAGGCCTAAGTCGTCCACGCGGCCCAGTGCGGATTGGACGATGAAATTGCTTACTTATATACACACAGTTCACTTATACTAAAAAGTGTTGGATCTAGCTACAAGGGGCTAAGGTGGCAACACTGCTTCTAAGGGTTGAGGTATTAATGTTAAACATTAATGCAACGAATACTAAGAGCTTTGACTTTATACAATACTAAATATTAAATTTTTGTACAAAGGCTTCCTGCAATGAAATAATAATAAATATTATTCAATCAATCATCGTGTCTTGACATAAAATCTATCTAGATTTAATTTGAATTAATTATTTTGCGATCACAATTCGACAAATGCAACTTGCAATTTAATGAGATACTCTCTTTTTAAAGGTCGCCAGGTTGAATAAGTACGGAAACGTTTCCAATGGTAACAGGTTATAAAGTTTTTCTCTCTCTCCTATAAAATTAACCGAAATTTTTCAGATAAGAAAGAAGGTAATTTAAATGCAGCCGTCACTAGTACGAGTATGTGTGGTTTAAAATCGCTGCTGTGTCAGGAGGTCATGGCTACAGATCTCATGAGGATTCCACACGTAGTTGAAGGAACGTCAGGTACACGAACACGTCGGAGGTTTCCTACTCTTTAACTTTGATTTGTCTGAAATATACTGATGATTTAACGTCGTACGTATTTAAATAGTACAGCACATTTACGTACTTTTGTAACTTGGAAGCGTCTAAAAAAAGATTAAATAATTGTATTATCTACAGAATAAAACATAAAAATACAACCATTACAGTCATCTGTAATCTTAACAGACTGCACACACATTAATATAATCTCACACACACTACCAAAACAAAACAGCGACATAGCATTGCATATTTGATTATATAATTGTTATATATTTTATTTTCTCATGTCCTTTCCTTTATATAAAATATTATTTAAGCTGATTGTAATGTAATAAAGGCTTGTAAACGTAATATTTGAAACCCTCATCTGCTAGGGGTGGGTGCTAATAGCTACAATACAGTCCTAGAATACTATATCTGTTAATGCTTTTAAATTTCGTGTGTATATAAAATTGTGTTTTAAAAAATCTGCCGGTTTCACTTTTATATTTTTGTGTATTTCAGTGTACAATAAATAATTAAATAAACAGCGAATAGTATACGACGAACAAAACAATATGACACCTGAAGAATTATTTTTATTAGTAGAAAAAACGCTTCCGTGCAATCGAAGGTGTTTTTGCGAGCCGACATACCTGAACTAAAATCATATCCATGGTTGTAAACCCGAGATAATGATTGCTACACTGATAAGCTAATATGAATGACAATATAATTTGATATTTCAATGTGCCAATACAATAATATACTTACAAGAGATTATAAAGGACATGTACTTCCTAGTTAAACTGACATGTTAATATAGCATAAAGTTATTTATAAAACCTTTAATATTAATCGAAAATGAATGCAAAAATCTGTAGAGGTATTGTGAGCTTCGGCTGGTTAATTTCAAATCTAAATTAGGTCACCGGAACTTAAATTTCAAGTGTTCATTATGTCATTTAATTAATCTCAATTGTTGTAAGAAATGCATACCTAGATATTTTTATGCTTATATGGTAAGTGAGTAAATAGTAAAGCTTGTAAGCTCGTTGCACTTCGAGTTTGTTACATAGGGTAAATGACCCACTGCATATGAACATTTGCAGAACATGTATAAGTACATATAAATGTTCAACATTGAACAGTAATTGTCAATGTAATTGTTAAATATAAGGTATGTGTGAACTTGTATATTGCTAAAAGTGGAGTAAATATAATTTAAATAAGTACAGGTGTAAAATTATAATACCCTGTCACTGTTCGATGATTGTATCAGTATTCAAAATTATAATACTGTCGTAACTATTAGATACATGATCATACCTTACTGACAATGAGAGACAAAATAGAGACGTCGATGACTCCGCCGCGAATTATCCGCACGCAGCGTTTTTTAACGACAATGATATTGGTAAAACCGATTCTATACAGGAACGTTTAGCAGGGCCGATCTAGGGGGGGGCAGACGGGGCACGTGCCCGGGGCCACGGTCAGGGGGCGGCAAACCGACTAGGACCACTCATCATTACCTTACTTGCCCGGGAATAAATAATAGTACAAGTGCATGGCCATAGAAATACGACTGATAACCGGAGCGCGAGTAAGGCATGTTACTGACCATTACATTTTTTTGCATAGTTCTAAATAGGCGCCCGCAGTCACGGTCAGCAGGCGGGCAGCTGCGATCTGAGGAATGACGCTGTATACGAAAACTCTCTCGTCGATCTCTATACAGGGCAGCAGTGTATTATTTCAAAGTTACGTAGTTATTTCTCTATGTTAATTGATGCCAACTTAGCTGCTTTAAAGCTTATCATTTTCATGATGGACAGCTACAATTGAAAAAAAAAAAAATAAACAATTAAGCTCCTTTTCTTGCATCAAGCGACCACGTTTTTAAGAAAATATACAAAATAAATTGGAAATAAAACGCCTTTTTCATCCAGTGTGACTTCGAAAAAGCTGAGGCGAGTAGTCTTATTTATTATAGAACTTAATTGATTAATATCAATACCAATAATTGATAAATTGTAACTTTTTAATGACATTGCTTTTTTGCCGAGGTTAGGATGGTTATGAAACAGCTTAAGCGTTATTAGACCCCGCTACGACGGATATACCGCAGAGCTTTTGAAAGTAGGGGGCACGTAGTGCTTAAGACCCTTCAGAAGCTTTTTAATTCCGGAATCGGTGATGGTGCGACACCAAAGGTGAGGAGCAATGGCGTGGTGGTGTTCTTCTTCAAGAAAGGTGATTAAACTTTTCCCTCTCTATTCAACCTATCGCAGTCCACTGTTGGACATTGGTCTCATTTTGCGCCAGATATTCCGGTCCTCCATTTTTTTCGTCCAGACTCCACCAGCGACTTTTCGCAAGTTGTCGGTCCATCGGGCCGGAGGCGTCCTACGTTACGCTTGCCAAGACGCGGTCTCCTCCAGAACTCGTCTGCTCCAACGGCCATCGGTTCTGCGACATCATTACCTGCCACTTCAGTTCGCTAATCTGGAACTATGCCGGTAATTTTAGTTCTTTGGTAATTTTACATCATTTCTGATTTTATGTATAAGAGTCTCCAACATAGCACGCTCCATCGCTCGTTGAGTAACTTTGAATTTCTGAACCAATCCGCAGTCAGTGTCCATGTCTCATCGCGTATGTTGGTATGGGTAGGACGTATTTCTCAAAGACTTTTGTCCTTAAGCGTTGCGGAATCGTCGACGTGAAGATCTGATGTAACTTGCCTGATGCCGCCAGCCCAAATGAATCCTCCTACTAGCTTCCCTTCCGAAATTGTGCCGGTCAAGTTTTAGCCCAAGTAACTTATTCTTGGACAATCTGGAGAAGGACGCCCCGACGCTTATAGAGACGCTACCGGTCTATAATTCTTTAAGAGAGCTTATCACCTTCTTAAAGAACGCTTGTGGACCACGCTTCCAGTGTAGTTCCCAGGTAGATGACGGCATTAAAAGAGCTCACCTAATGTCCTAAGGATGGGTTGTCCACCGGTGTTTAGGAGTTCTGTCGTAATACCGTCATCCACGGGGCCCTTTCATTTCTCAGTTGCTTCAGTGCTGCACTAATTTCGCTAACGTCAACATCCGGCATATCCTACGTACATTGGTGCCTTAGTAGGGCACGTAGATCTTCGCTGTCTTCGGTCTGTACTGATGAGCGCTCGACAAATCCATAGAATTTCTCAAACTCTTCCAGGATCTGTTGGCGTAATGTGAGTAGTTGGCCATCTGCTATATTAAGCTTCACCAGAATGCTCCTTCCAAGTGGTTTTTGGAAAACTTTGGGCCCCCTGTTCTCCTTAATAAGGTCCTTAATTAACCTTGTATTGAAATAGTAGAATTCTCTGCGAACGAGTTTTCGTATCCGCTTGGAGAGAGCCTAATATTCCGGGTATGATAAGTTAAAGTCAAAATTCATTTATTTAAATTAGGCTTACAAAAAGCACTTATGAACGACAAAAATACAAAATTACATTACAAAAAAAAACAAATTTTTTTGAACTGTTTTTAAGAGAGTCACGTGGTCTAAGGTTGTAGATAAAAGCTCTTTTTGTAGCACAATATTGTATCAATGTCGGCACGTACCCACAACGGTAGACCATACGACATTACATTATAAAAATGACTAAATAACTAATCTTGCCGTTTTTACATCTGTTACGAGTTATCTTAGATATTAAAAGCTTATTGAAAATTAACGACCCATTACGATATGTGCCACATCTTCAAGTTATTCCCAGAGTCATTATGATCCGTCTCGCGCATATGTTTGACGATTTCCAGCCCTCCGAACAAGCGGGTTCTCAAAGGCTTCAGCACTAGACTACATATTACATACGCTGTGGCAGGTTATACAGAAGAGCGGAGAGTATAACTGACCATTATGTTTGGCGTTTGTGGACTATGAGAAAGCTTCGATTCGATCGAGACTTGGGCTGTTGTTTATTCCCTCCAACGGTGGCCTGACTTGACTACTGCTATATCGAATTGTTGAGATGTTTGTACGAGAGCGCTACTATGTCAGGCCGAGTACATGAAGAGCTTACCATTGGCTTATCATTGGCACGAGGAGTAAGACAAGGAGATGTAATATCTCTGAAACTGATCACAGCTGCGTAAAAGTTGCAGCTTTGTCCAAATGTCAATCAATTTGGGACCTATTATATAATTAGTGAATAATATAGGATGATAAAGGTAAAAATAAATAAAAGAGGGCGGGGGCGCATTTCTAAATTTTGCCCCACCAAAATTGAAGATCCGGCGCGACGTTGAGTTAAATTTGTATGGTCAATGCGGTGCAAGTGACCCAAATAGGTGCAGCCGAACTTGATGCCCGTTCACTTCCGAGCGCGAGTCAAGGCGATAGCCGATGATTGTTTTCGTTCGCAACGTACCCGACTTTTTTTGGCTTCCGCACATATGGGACACGTTTGTGGTGAGAAGAATGCCCTTTTATGCAGTTAAAAATAATCATTGCAAATTCATGGTATTCAAACAGGGTTGTGATTTTAAATAGATATAATTATTTTTGTAGGTACTATTTCTCTATTTAAAAAGGTTTGAATCAGAGAAATAAAGTCGGTAAAAATTCATGCTCCGATTTGTTATAAAGCTGGCGACACAATTGAACTTAATTTCGAGAACAGATGAGGTTAAAAAGTCGCTTTGATTTCAATTTAGAAAACAATGTCAACTAGAATATTATTTTGTGTTAAAGACCAGACCAAGGAATTCGTGATTAAAATAAGGTACACAAAGTTTTCAAAAATGCTAGGGGATTTAGAAAAGCAAAACAATCCGTTTTACGTATACCAAAAATATGGCTAGAGTCGTTTATTAAAATCCTTGTTCTCGTTACAAAAATGGTTGCATTTGAAAGTTTGGTTTTGAAGATAACAAATATATGAATTAACAACTTCATAGCCACAATTATAAAATTGAATTATAGTATATTACAGATCTATTATTTTAGTTTTATTTTTTAAGCCTCGTACATAAGAATGTAACGAGTCGTTACAAACGGTTTTGATTAGAAGCTGTATCAAAAAAAAAAATCAAAATCAAAATTCTTTATTCAAATTGGCTTACAAAAGCACTTAGAACGTCAAAAATATACAAAAATATATAAAAACAATTAAAATACTAAACTAAAATATGAATTTTGATGCTTTGAAAAAAAAGGCTTCAGTGGATTGGCCTGTTGAGGCGTATGACGTGTATGACGGCGAAATAGTATCGCTCCGCTTCTTCCTATGGAGTACCACAGTGCACTGCTTGGCAAATCTCGTCCTCACTAGCATGTGAAGTATTCAAAGGAATGAGTTCCAAGAAAGATTTTTTTTTTTTTGTGTTCCTTTGTACCTATAATGTATTTTTTTCTTTCAGGTCTTATTAATTATTATCAAGTAATATCCTGAAAGAAAACTAATCATTTATCCTTTTGAGAAAGAGGAATATTTTATTCTGGTTTCTAACAATTCTTTGGAGAGTTTTTGTATGCAGATTTTATATTAGTTCAAAAGT